>SCLH01001644.1:46830-79686 GCA_004367855.1 Oikopleura vanhoeffeni | reverse complement strand
GACTATTTTCAGAAAACCCAAATAATTCCAATAATTTTCATGAAACGAACGTTAGAATTCTTTAGAAATTATTTTGAATACAGAAAATCCATCATCTCAGGATCAGTCTTTAGTGATATTTGGTATCTGGACCAATTGCTCTGCCCTCACAAGTAAAAGAATTCAAACGATATAATGTACCCAAATCATAACGTGTATTTTTTATTTTCGTAAATACACGTGAACACGTGAAATTAAAAGCAGTAAACTACTTATCGAAGAAATTAATACTGAGCATTTACAAGTCATGACAAATACTTATTTTTTTTCACACCTTAAACTTTCAGTCCCAATTTTCATCAGCATCTCAGGTCATATAAATCAATTTAAAGGCGTATTCCACTTAAAATATGATCAATAATGCTCCTCTCATGAAAAAAATTAATATCCATCACTTTATCTGATAGTAAAAAACTTCTATATTTTTTGATAACAGCCTATTACCATGAGACCCGAGTAATTCACCACTTAAAGAGTGTTTGGAGACCTCATTCTGTCCTTCATATTGAACTAGAATAGGCTATCGACCAAATCGAAAATTTTAACTTCCAGTCTTTAAATGTCAAATTAGAAAAGGTCATGAGAAAACCGAATTGACGACAAAAAATCTGGTTCATCTTTCAACTGAAGATAAATTCTTAAACATAAAAGTTTCGTAATTTATAAAAGACTCGTCGCTGAATGTGCATCAGTATGTAAAATCACCAAAAAGCTTGATTTTATAAAAAAAAATTGGCGTAATGTTAATTACAATATAAGTTATGCCAAATCTCGAATCTCTATATAGAGATGTGAAAAAATCACGAAAAATTATACAATACAATACAGTCTTTAGACCGATTCTAAAACCGCTCGCATCTCTACTTCTAGTCCGACCGGTACATGCTACGATCACAGGAAAATTGAAAAAACTTTTTTTATCAATTGAGCAATTTTCGGTCTGACATCTAAATAAAAATTACATTCTCATCGAATAAAATCACTTATACCGGTTTCTAATTTTCAGATACTCACTATCCATACGGCGATTAGATTTACATACCATTTACAAAAAATTCGTCTTATATCAAAAATAATTCTCAAAATCTTTTTTTATTTAAGAATGTTTGTTAATGTTCAAGATACTTTGTCTCAAATAGAATAGACTTGCTGCAAAATGTCGACTTTTCGCCTGAAACATAATTCGCCTCCATGAGTTCACTTCTCTAACATATAAGCAAGGTATGTTTTTCTCTCTCTACCGAAGTTCGGTACGCAGATAAATGTTAATTTTAAATTTCCAGCTCACGTTTCATCGATCGAGCGTGTAACAGGCCAAAGCTTGTAGACAGGCCAAAAAATCGATATTCAATTTTTTTTGAACATAAAAAGAATTTATAATCCCGTAAAAGGCAGACCTATTCGTGTTCGCAATCACGAATATTTCAGTTTCTTAAAACTTCTCGACAAATTTCTGATCAAAGAAAACCATCGCAATTGTCAACTTTTACTTTTTCGCCTCTAAATCTCTTGTAACACTTCAATATCAGATTTCTGAATTAATCAAGTAATTTTTCTATACGAGAAAAATATAATTATCGATGATCTCCTCCCTTACTATTCTGGCCTTACCCTACTTACCAATCCCCAATCCGAGTAGTAGTCCTCGCCTGTCGAGGATTCGACAGCCTCTATTTGGAAAATATAAAGATCTACTCATAAGACTTAAATTTCACTTATTTAGAAAAACATTTTCATCATTATGATTAGATATCCACATTCTAAGACATATACTTCCCCAATTGCAACACCCAATAATACTAAATTGATCCGGCCATCAAATTACCTTCATTAATCCTCAACTCAACAATGCAATAGAATAATCATGTCGGTATTTTATTTCTCATGTAAATCCAAACTATATGGTAACTCCACCGCAAATTCGATAAAGAAACGTAATTCTAACCATTCTAATATCTAATTTAGTTCAAAGCATCTTACAAGTCATGTCTAAATTTAAGATCTACAAGACATATAAAGCCACAATTCAAGACTGTTCAATTATGCGTTTCCAAGAATATAAATTAACATTGAAACCTGCTCTAAATATCCAATAAGTGAAACAACTCCCGCGTTGTACCCGTAACCCATAAACAACCCGATACTTAGTATATTCGGAGTAAATTAGATCGCAAAAAAATCAAGACTGACATTCCTTTTCAACGACACTCCATCCTACAACCCAAACGCTTACATCTCTATAGCGCTTTCGAATCCCAAATCTCAGAACCTTATTCCATATCTTGAATATATCTATGGCAAGGTCTTGATAGTGGACTGACTCGTTCTATACATTTTATCATTGATTAATCCTCAGCAATAATCTAAAACAATCACTTATATCTCCCACATCAGTATGATTCGAACACGCTGCTATAGACCTTCACTCTCTCTGAACAATCGCTCGCACTTTCCTTCTTTGCGGAATGTTATGGGGAGACGATGTAGTGACAATAAATGTCAGTAATCTCGCTACCTGGAGTATACAGCGACCGCTACCGGAACACAAGGCGAAATTGAAACGCAAGAAAACTCGTTCTTAGAATCTCCTTACAAATGAAACCATTTCTGCTCGCAGTTCATAGCGTAGTATAAAAGTAAAAAAGATATAGAATGATTTATTGCAAACATTATACCCTCTCACCTCTTCAGATCACCTTACACATATCACCGTAAGGATTTCGTTCCTATAAAACAGTTGTGTATTAAAAGACTGACGTCGAACAATTGAAAAGACGAAGTTCATCCATGTAAAGATTTAAAAATCAGCACCTCCTACCACTGATGCACAAGTATATCTAATGAATGACTAAACATATATCTTTTGAGATCGACCCTTATTACTTTGGCCATAACCTATCTAAGAGAATCCTATATCTGTCCACCGCTTAGTCGTCCCTGCTTGAATATCCACCTTGTTCCTCATCCCTCCGCCTCCTTTTTAGGGAAGCATTACGTTCTATTAGATGTTGAACATAATCTTGTCTAATAGAAGAATCATTGCCCAGCAAATCACCCATATTAAATACCTATTGCAACATACCATTTAAATACACTATATATTAGAATAATCTTCTAATATTCTCCAATTTGCATTATATTTGATTATCAGAAAAAAGCTGTATGATCTTGAAAATATTATTCACATCAAATATAATACCTAAAAATTTGCAGATCTACAAGTGGATGACACAGAGTTGTATGAATAGCATAGCTTCAAGTTATTCTGTCAGCAAAAGTTAAAATTATATAACATTTAACACTGTTGCAAAGTATATGAATCAACATACCCAAGGAAGAAGGTAGATAACGGGCTATGCCGAACAGAGCCAACTACAGAAACAGTACTTTCTCCCTAATCATGATATAAGAAGTTTAAATCACCTCTAGTTTAAAATAATTTCGAACAAACTCCAGACATGCAACTATAAGAACTATACCCAATATACTCGAACATAAATAATATTAATGCAGGTCATCCGACCTTAAGATTATCATCACAAAAATACTGATCATCTGTTTCCATTTTATAGAGTAGAGTATATGGTCCATACTCGATTGGTATACTCGCTCTCTAGAATCAATCATGTCTATTTTTCCAATACATATCATAGCCCGAAAGCGATTTTTGAAGTGAGATCGAATAATGGTTTTTCACTCTCAATCAAATCAATTAACTGCTTTATAATAATAATCATAACTCATCCCACAAACGCATAAAATATTCCCTATGTGTTAATAAGGACAAACCGAACAAAAAATTCTATGGGAGGGTGGTTTAATAGATTAAATAATAAAAATCATCTTAATTCATATGCTTTGTCTCCGTCACCAAACGCAATATTATTCACTAGCATATACTGAAATGCAATACGTATATACCTCAATAGCTACAAACTATAATTTAAACATACTATTTACTGATATAAATAGTGAAAATTTTAGCAACTAAACATTATCCGATTTTTATTGGGTTCTTCTCGTTCTTACCTTGAGCATATTATGTAAGACTGCTGCCCGATGACCTCCCAATCACAGTGTCTTAATTTACTGTCTCCTAGTCACCAAAAATTTCTTCCTTACTCTTCTTTTTACATTATAACATTCTCCACCCCTTGATCTTTAGATCGTAGAGGTTAAATTTCAGTTCAAAACTCATCATACCCTATACATCGGTATAGCATATTTTTACGTAGAGCGAGCAATTCGACCCTCAGACTAGATTTATACAACAGATCATTCTTAATAGGGTTTTCGGAAAACGCATAATAATAATCATTTTTACCACATATAGCTGAGAACAAATCTAAAAAAATTTGAAAATTAAATTGCACTATTAACTCTCCAGAGATACATAATATACAATGAAAATTTAGAACCACAATACCATTTTACAACTAAGTAAAACCTTGTAAAATAAAACAGACTTATTTCAGTCTAGAACCAACCACCTAAAATACGAAACTACTCTCAAATTTCTTTATAAATATCAAAAATTACTAAACAGAGTATTCTTTATTACTTCTACTTGGTTAATACATTCTTAATGATCAAATTAATTGTGAAATTCTTTGATCACCCTACTACAAAATGAACAAATTAGTTACCGATATAAGCTCACACTTATGCTCGAAATATTTACATCGCCTTGAAGCGACCCAACTTCTTCGTCCCGTCTCCAGTCTTTATTCTAATATAAATTAGGACTACATAATTTACGAGAATCAACAAAACCAGAACAATCTCGTCCTAACCCGTCTACCACAATATAGAATAGCCCATCCTACTTCTATCCCCGCATATCAATGAGCTTAGAGTACATATCCGAATCAACACCTAGATCGAGAAGATCAGTTACTACCAAACCCCACAACTCTTAGCACTTCTTGACAGTCTGAATTAGTAACGGTCAAAGGAATATAATAATGTATAACAAATAGGCCTCTGACTTACTAGGATTGCCTTGTATTATTAATTATGGCCGAAATGGAGATATTATTGGTGTCGCCCAAGACAGTAAAAATTTACAAAATAATCAAAACCTAGCAATATAGCTCACTGGTCGGAGATAATCTCATCCTGACCATACTCTCATGTTATATTCTGACTGATAACTAAGAATCAAATTATAATCAGTCCCAACTTTGTCGAAGCCAACAAGACGTCTCTCCGTCCTGGCCCTACCTACTCATCCACCTATCATGACGAATCATATAAGGCTTCCACGCTCAGGTTCATTTTTGCTCTTTTTCAGCCTAAACATCTCATCATGTTAAATCGGCTATTGAAAGCTATCCCTGTCAGCATGAACATTTCTTATATAACTCAACAACGACACAAATAGTTCAGAAAAAGTGCTAACTACACTAAACCTCGCCGAACGAATCAAACTTTGTTCTTTCCAATATTAGATATTAAACAAAATATACCCTTTTATTCTAACGATTAGCAACTGCTCAGCCTAACTCGAGATATTAAAAATAAAACCAACTCTATAAATGTCCGAATTCCGACCCCACTGTGTTTTAACCCTTCTTATTATTAATCTCAATCACCTCTATGAATGCTCCTTTGACTTTCTAACACAACTAATCCGTAACTGAAGTCTTTCTCAAACACCAATAAAGATTATACAAATGTTTTAGGAGCTTCAAAAAGATTAGATAATAATTACAATATTCTGGGAAACAACCAAACAACGACAAAACCAATACCCAATCGGCAAAACCCCGCTTCCAAGGTACGACCCCGTCCAACGTTAGTTGGCATATTACATGTCAGATCGTATGTCTCTTGAAAAGTCGAAAGACTCTCTCTACTCAAGATTAGTGTCACGAGTTCCAAATTTTATTAATATAATAAAACATATAAAAACCACAATCATCTAATTCAGGACAATTCCTCATGGGATATCTGAAATTTTCAATCAATATCACCCTACCCCAAACCATATCATGTTTACCCTTCTTTATATCTGCAAGATATAGGTTTATGCTCAACCTAATTTTGAAACACACATTTTCCGATTAATTCTAGATAAACGCTCAAACCCAAATGACTACAAACCAATTCAGAATAAATTAAAAAAAATAGATAAAACCTGGTTACAAGAATGAGAGCATTATTTTTTTTTCACAAACTCATAAGCTGATATCGTCACAAAAATTTAAGGAATTAAAATCCCAATGCGCGTGTCCTCGAATCCCACACAATGTAACGGAATATTTTGTATACTAATACGCACACAATCAACAAGCTTAACCGCTCTCAATATCTTAACAAGCACCCTTAACGCCAATATCATCAACGCCAAGACATCACTAAAGAGCACTGAGTTAGTAGATTCGAACACCCCAGCTATAGAGCTTACCTATTTCAAATCCACTGCTAGGTATATCAATTAATGGCACCGGCTGTCCCTCATTTTAGCCTTCTAAAAAAATTGATACCAGAGTTGTTTCAAAAGTCAAATTTACACCCTGTCTACCACCCTATTCTTCTAATACATTAGATTACCCCTGTTGTATCTAAATGGAAATACAAAAATGGAAATAAGATAATAAACATTAAGTTTTTAATTTATTACCACCCAAATACTTATACCCCATATATCTAATTTAGAATGTCTAAAACGTTTATGCAAGACCGAAGGATTTCAAACTCTCATCAATCAACGAATCCCCTAAATGGATCTCAATAACTCACTAGAGTTTTATCGAAACTTGATGCGCCCATTCACATATTCGATATCAGTAACGATAACTTCCAGCTTAAATCTCGTAAACTATCTTTCTTCAAGTCTCAATTGATTGAAGCTTTCTAATATGAATTTCCAGGTCCAGTCAAAAGTCCTAAGCAAGTCAACAGCACAGTCCTAATTAAGGCAAGATTTCTGCCAAAACAACTCCGAATAGCATAGTGTGTATATTAATAACTATGATAATTGATTTTATTCTCTCGCTTATAATAACTTACCTTTTAGACGTTTAAAATTAATGTATGAAAAAATGTTTTTTAAATAAACAAACAAAAATATTTTATAAGGTTATATCCAATGGATAAATAATTTTATGCTGTTAACTAGTTTTTATACAATGTCGATGTAACCGAAGATAAAATATAAGTTTATTTACAAATTTCTTATAAATTAAGCAGTTTAATCGCTCTTTCTGCATACAGTTTTTTGCTGCTCGTTAAACATAGGGGTACCATCTAGTGTCAGCTCATCCTCCCATCCAGCTTAATTGTGATGTTTATTAAGCATTATGATAATGATTGATTATATTTATATTTATTGATAATCGAATCATTGCAGACTTGATCATACGCATTATATTTAACTACATAATAACCGATGAGTGAAGTGAAGATGTCGCTATAGCAATTCGTAAGATCAACAATAAATCCCTTTCTATCTTTAAGGCGGTAATTGTCATAATCTATAGATAACCACATCAAATCTATCTAATGTATATCCATCAATTATCCGAAAACTTCCGCTGTCACTAATTAATTTACAAAAATGCTCTCAAAAAATTCTTTAAAAAATTAATTTCGCGAAAACTATTAGAAATACCCGATTATGCAACCAAAGATAAATAATAATTTCCGAAGTCTTTCATCCAATTCTACATTCACACGGAAAAACCAAAAGAGGCCTGAATTACAGCCCTGAATAGAACCTACACTACAATAATATCTTGTTTATAATAAAATTAAATTATATTTATACTTAATAATGTCTCAAAATCAACACTGCATATACCCATATTTGTATATGTCATAAGTACCGGCATAACATATACTCATAAATTAATTCGCCTGTACTCGCTTAAACTAAAATAGCCAAAAACTGATATCCAAAGTACCTATCGGCTATTTACTAGCATTGAACTTTCATACATGACATAAAAATCACTGAATACTTTTCCAAAGTATTCTACACATTAGCTTGGTCAAATGCTGGAATGAATATCAATCCTCCGTCTCATATATTCTACCTTATTCTTGACCATATCATGCCTTCTACTGGATGTCAATATAATTTAACAATCCAAACCCAACACCATATTAATAAAAAATTACTAAATATGCATCCGTTTCTAACCAAAAGATTCTCGCTATCCTAACAAAACCAAAATTTTAATACTACCAACAATAAATGATCTTATTAACATAACAGAACGAATGCACAAATACAAAGTACAGGTAAATAGAACTAATTAATCTCAAAATAAGCTATCTGATAATTCATAAGTACAATATCACTCATTAATCATAATTTGGATTAATTTCGATAGACGCTAATAATTAAAAATATGTCTGACTCACACATGTGAGACCACTTATGTCCCGAAGCAACACTTTCAGGCAGCAGTCTATTATTACCAGCTATGAAAACATTTTTTTACAACATGTAAAACATAAATCAAACCCCAATCAATTTCTATTCATCATACAAATATCCCACTTATATCAAATCTTTAATATACAAACATATCAGTTTGATTTCGAAATTTATACCACATAAAATGCAAGTATATATTGACTCTGCTCAATTCCGTAGAGCGTTATTAAATGTAAATTTTTTTTTCGAAAACTACTTTTTTTACTGATCATTTTTATTAAATTTTCTTAACAAACTTTTCTTTGATTCTAGCCCTCTATAATACGCTCTTCTTTTAAACGTATCTCAGTTAATCCACTAAACCTTTTACCATTAAGTATGTAACATCCCTGTATGTTGCCATACTCCTATCATCATAAAACAATCAACTGGTAATTTCCTGAATAAAGAATTTTTGGCAATCAGCTTGATCTCGCAAGGAAGGTATAATTTCCGCGCCCCCACCCAGATCCAGACCTTGTAGCACCTGTCAGATAATACTTCTATAGTTTCATTAAGCATCAACATCAGTACCCCCCACTTACAAGTAAGAACCATTATTCTACTAAAATTAAAGTTCGAAACCTTAATCTATCGCGTTTCCCTTCAAAACCTATAATTGAATTTACATAACCAAAAACTCCAAATAATTTCCAAAACATCGGTAAAGCTCATCACCTTTACAGTTTTACAGAATTGTCTAGCAACAACATATACAGTTTGTATCGGCTCAGTACAAAAACAAGATGGTGGATAAAATACTAAGCGTTGGAACTGAGCTACTTCCATGAACGCTAGAAGCCGCCAAGTCATAAGAATTACCACGTATAAATTTGACACAATCACAATTAAATCATCTACATGTATATGATCTCTTTATAACTCAATTTAGACTTCAATCGTGGATTTCAAATATTACCTTAGAAAGATTATTACGAACTATCCATATCTGTACACTCTTTATTCCTATAAACCACTCCCGTCTTTTGACGTTTTCCTGATACTATAATTTAAACAGACTAATAAATTAACAAAGACTCCGAAAACTAACAAGGCGATAACTTCTTATTTTATTTAAGAGTTTTTTATCCCACAGATCCTAATATTGGTCGAAATGTAACAAAAAGACCAGCAAAACACTCCCTGAAGCTGAAACTTCCATCAAATAAAATATAAAAAGATAATAATTAAAAAAATGCTAAAACATCAGGTCTCAATAGGATATAAATATTTTGCCTACGTCAAACATATTTCTTATTACAACTTGCAATAACTAAATATTAAATATAGTAAAAAGCATTATAAAGTTTTTTAACGACTTTGTCACTGCATGACAAATAAAAATTAACTACTCTTTACAATACATCCATCAATTCCCCAATGAATGTGAATACTACAAAATAAGTGAAAATTAATTATCTTACTATCCCTTTAAAATAGACAAATTATAATTATTACTTCCCACAAAAGATAACTCGCGGTGATTTACCTCAGTAAACTAAACTAAATTTTAAATACCCTCTTTATATCCACTCTTTGCTCTTCTTTGTTAAAGAAATCATTGATAACTTCTTACCTCTATAACTACCTTCTGATTGTGTAGTTAACACTCGCTCTATTGCGTCAAAATAATGAAGGCGAATCCCCAAATATAATATCATCTCATCCGAAAAAAATCCGGTATAATTATCTTCAATAATCTATGAAAAAAATCAAAATCCTAATACTAAATATGAAATTAATTCACAAAAAAATAATTCCTACTTTAATAAGAATTCCAATAAAATTGAACGAAAATTACTCCCCGCACAATTGTACCGAATAAACCCTAGGAAGTATTTAACAGAGCTACTCTTCACCATAAATAATTTAACTGCACACGATCAAGACTTTCTCTATCAACAAAAATAATTTAGCAGATAAGTATATAACCCGCTATTCCATAACAAAAAATTAAAAATCTTTTCGATCAATAGATCGTACTCACTCTCGGTATTCTTACTTTTTTTCCCGTTAACTCAAATCAAATTTACTTTAAGTCTCCTGAAATTCAAATCTTGTGCTCTCGAGCCTCTATTATATTTTTCCGTTACTTGCGGAAGAATTTATTCTCCAATTCACCTCATCAAATCTTTATCAGTCTTTCCATCTACCTTCGACCTCTATCTTTATCAAGATTGTCCAAGGCGATCACTATCATCAAACCACTTCGCGCATTATCATAGACACCCTCGTCTAATCTTTCGGCCCTTAGAATATACTAATATAATGCTCTCTCATTAGGGATAAGTGCATTTCATGACGAACAAAAGAAATTAATATTACAGAGAAATTCTACATAAAAATTTAATAACATATCTATAGATATTATATTATAAAAAAAAATCTAACTACAGCAATAACAAAATAAACTAACGAAATGAAAAGCTACTACCGAAACAAGTCTATCTAACTACGAAATCAAATAAACTCACCGATAACACGCCGCCTAATTCTTAATTTCAAATAACAGTATGTTATCTGCATTTATCGTAGAACAGTCACAATCTTCTTTAGTTTGCGTGATTCTTCCACAATAGTAATGACACAAATAAAAATGTTTTATCGAACAAAAAACAATTAAAAAAACTAACCCAGTTGACAGAGTAATTAAATCCGGATAGGCTATCTTAGAAGGTGCAATCCACTGATTTCTGCGCCGCACCTCGCAGCTATCCCAACATCTCAATTTTAATCAATCGGTCCACTCATGCCAATTATGGCGCATCGGTCTTCGCCCTATCAGTGGTTCGACACGGGACAGTTAGTCGACTAAGCCTTTAATTTGTTTCTGAGTGTACTGAGATGCTACCACTAGCTCTGTATGTGCTCACATAAAATGCTATCAGTCAGCAGTTCTGTTATAATAACTGTCAGATAAAGCAAAAAATGTACCAAATATCAAAATTGCTCAACACAGTAGTTTGTAGATGTGTAAACTAAAAAACCGACCTCAATAACTTTATATGGTCAATTATTCCAACAAATAAAAAATTGTCTATGTTTAAAATACAATACGAAAAAAACCAAACTTACAGAGACATTTTGACATAACTTTCTAGAAGATCTAATCATCTGATGTCGAGGAGCCACCACCCAAAATCGAGCGAGCTCAAATCCAGAAGTGACCGATAATTCGAAACCACCACTATACATATCTTTAAAAATCCTTATAAAATTCTATATTACTTCGACCTACTTATTAAATGCTGCCTAGTGCTGTCCTACTGCGTCACACTTTGGACCCATTCCCATTACTTGAAATAAGACCTGCTTATTAAGGGTAACCCCTCGTGGAGAAATGCACGTTTCATGTTTTTTGGGCAAATTATTCTGGTCGAACTGTTATAAGCATGTGAATACTAATGTTTAGCCTTGTAACATACTTTGAATCCTTTACCTCCATCTCACACCCAATTCATAATCAAGGCTACACTCGATGCTCGACCATTTCAGAACTTGTCAGCGTCAATGTTAGAGCAATTACAAAAAGCCTATTTGGCTCGGGAATTTATGGGTAATAGAATAGAGAATATTTTCGATTTTAGATACACATCAGAATTACGCAATATTCGACGTCACGACAATACTAATATCCTCGAGAAATAATGCACAAACAATTTCCTAGCTGATTTTAAACCGCAATGAATACGAGTACAAATACTTCCACTATTTTAGTACAAATCATGATATATTATAGCACTATATATAAATTGTCAGATATAAAACATATATGAATACTAAGGAGCTGAAATGACCTGTTACACGAAGCTGTACTATCAACACCTAAATTTTTATATATTTACTCTTACGAACGAACGATGCTCCTAGCATATAGTATCTGTCCAACAAAACCATACTACAATATCCACAATCTGTAAAATAATAAAACATGAATGATTGAAACAAATACGCTATCATATGTCTAAGATGTATGCGATCGGTAAATATTTTTATCCTACCGTCATCTTCACATAGTCCTATATTTCAAAAAAAATAGTAAAAATTAAATCTGAAAATTCTAGTTGGTATCAGCTCAAGTTCATTGAGGGTACCCCTTATAGGATCTCGTGAGCCTTTTTCTAAGACTAACTCCTATACTTCCCGTAAACATAGACTCTTCCCATCATCTCCTAGCTTGAGAATTAAACATATATTTATAACCCTATTCATCTACGAAAGTTTATTGTCTAAAAAATGAGTGCCACGAAACAACTTCCAGTGACTTATAACCAGTGATGACCGTCAATATATGTATCATATCCTAAGCTTAGTTTCTTCAACCGCTCAAGATAATAATAATATCTTATTTTTAAATCTACATAATCTCACTCAATAATAATTCTTACTCCATCTAGACCCTCAGAAAAATCCATATAGCACGCACCGACATAAATACTCACAAAGGAAAATGGAGCATGTACAAAGTTCTTTATCAGTCCCAGAATCCACCAATACGAACAAAACAACACATGGATTCTCAGCCTTCCATACGAGATGAAAACTGAAATGTTAAAAATAAATGCATCTCACACATACTCTCTGATATATCGATAATATTGCTTCGAGGAATCAAATTACAAAATTTTGACCTTGCCCAAAAAATTTTCGAAACTTCGCACATATTCCTAATGTACTTTCATCCCTTACCAGTATTTTATGCATTTATTTTGAACGCTATAATCGATGACCTTAATTTAACTTGCACAGTAGCTGCATTTCATCTTGCATCAATCAAACAAATAATAAAAAAAAATCTTAAGATAATTTCAAAAAATTTCTTATATGGTGAACTTCGAAATTTTGACTACCCTGGAATACACGATTCAACATGTGTGCATCAGCATCAGAACTTGCATCCTCTCATTATTATCCTCCTCGCGCTCCAATGTACCTATGCCATTTATACCAGCGCTCATCCCATTCAAGAAAAATGAGCTTTTGTTGTGATGCAACCGAAGTCATTCTTCTATACCAGTGCTATGCGAATATGCCTGTATAATAGAACACGTCTTAAGAGTACCAATATCAGGAAAACTTAACGTTAAATTGTCTCATTGCAGTATATGAGACTAATCAGACCCAACTTTACATACGCAGATATCATCAGAATCCACTACGAGTATACACTTAGAAAACCCATACATATTAGTGGCGACGAAAAACTACAAATATACTTATAACTGATGATTGCTGACAACGAATGATTCTTATGGGCCAACACAACAGCACTTTTCTTAGCATTCCCTAGCAATTGTCAACTACACAATTATCTCCAGATGTGACTTAATCTTCAACATACCTGAACGACTTTTTCTCTATCAAATCTACACAAGTGTTTAAAAAAATCCAGTCGGAAAACAGGCAGTCGGTTACTGCCTTAATAAGTAAATTTTATACGCTTGTTATGTGGTGACATGTTCGTCTCTCTAGTTTTCTTCTTGCTTGTCTATCATCGCTACTGTAACCAGATAATGTATAAGTCTGATATGAAGAAGATGCCTAGTTTCTGCAACCTAACAAATACTTTTTATCTAATTAAAGATACCGATCATTGAGTTCAGTATCTATTGATCTCATGTTATAGCACTTGCGTTTATTTAGTAAAATTTTCTTATATCCATAACAAAATTCAAAATAGATTACATTAAAAGAGTTCACGCAATATATTATTCTACCTTATATGAATTCGTTTTACTAAAATACATTACGCAAGGATAAAACGAAAAAAATTGAAATATCAGGCAACACGACATATTTACTATTCCCTCTTTATCTTTATTAGCCAATTAGTCATTAGTTTAATATTTCTTATATTTATTTTGTATAGCTACACTACGAGTTTAGGCATTTTATATAATTTCTTATAACTATTCTAATATTATTTCCTAGGCTATCATTTATCTGTCTTAGCTATCAACTCTTATATCTTAGAAAACCATTATAAATAAGAAATAAATTTAATTTAACTCAACTCAGCCCATATCTCTCTTAGGTAGAATTTGTGCTATTCTAATGCTATTCTTTTAGAGGCGATTCTTCTGTCTGTATATCTAACCCTCCTACACTGCTGTCCCGAATGTTGCGATGAGCGTCAGAATGATGATGTCCGTTATTTGACCGCGAATTTATTACAACGATAGGAGATTGAAGACCCCAGGTACATCAGCGAACTCATTTATTCGTCATCTGCTGACTCACTTAAATATTGAAACTTATCAACAACTGTCTCCTTGACCCAACCTGTGTTCCTGCCATTTGCGCACGCAATTTATACCAATTCTTTTCTAAATAAAGATCTTACTAAGTAAATTGCAGGTGTAATACTACGTTTAAACTTCCCTTTAAATACCAAGTAATCACATATTAGAACAACAATTATTTTCATGTAGTATAATAGGAGTATCTTCTAACCACTAAATTAGTAGCCCAGACAGCGTGACCTATATAAGAAAACTAAGTCGTGAAGTTCCAATATTAAATACAATAATCTCAGTCATATCGAGTGTAGTCGACCAAATCCCACATCGGTCAAGTGTAACGAAATGGAGTTGCAATGAAAAGCTCGAGTTTGATACTCCTGTACACAATACTTAAGTAATGTTAGAGTGAGTACATTCTATTGATTTTTAAATTAATATAATATACATTCTTCTTGCCTAATTGAATCACCACTTTTTCACAATATGGATTAATGTAGTTAAATAAAAATTCAACATTTTTATATCTTATAAATCTATCTCCGAAACATATGGATTTACAACTCTAGCAGCATCGCTAGTCTCCTCCCCTCCTAAAATCTAAATATTGGTTCTTAGTGCCACAAAAAACATATTGAATACTATACGAAATTTTTTCATACTACTTATTAGCTTAAGACTTCTAGTACTAAAGATATTATCGAAAAAATTCATAAGTTGAAAGGTTGAGACATCCTGAGCAGGTTACCTATTTCCGTATCACCCGCGGCTGCGACTATTTTCTTACTTTCTAGTCGTCTTACCTTCACGTTTTCACTCTTTTATATCCTAGCATAAATTTGATAGTGTGTGAAAAGCAAGAAGTAATAACAACATTTCCCGCACGATATACCTACGGGTACCAGCAGTTTAGCGTCTTACGACAAAAATCTTAATCATTTATCTGGATTTGATTTCGACGATAAAGCATCCTTTCACCAAGCCCCTGCGGCCCCGGATGTAGTTACGCTTTCTGTCTGCATCAATCTTCTTGACTCTCTTATTAAACCTGTAATTTAGTCACAATCAATAAGCTAATATATCTTATTAAATAAGTCGCCAAACCTACAGTATCGTGTTGAATATATGGAACAACTCAATGACCATTTCGAAAAAGAGTGGTAAAAAGTTCATTTCTCCTGATAAAAAACACACAATTATGATCCACTTACCTTCTCGTTCTATCGATTATTAATTCAAGGATACCACTATGTAAACAATTACTACACACACCGGTATGAACAAAAATTTTGATATGCCGTTAACAGTCAGCTGTGATATAATATTCAGATCTTTTTCATGCCCCAAATCAACCTATACGTTTCGAAGTCATCTCCAGTGAATTCCACACCCCTTAATAAAAATCTTGCCCTGACTATTCTCCGAGTTTATACATATGCAAGCTTTCATGATATCTCAGCTATGAATAAGCTCATAGATTTATTGCACCCAAATTTAAATATAAATCTAAATTAAGAAAACAAATTCATCATGTGTACAATATCTCTATACTAAACACAAATCGTCATTTTAGTTCTCCAAGATATTTCGTCACATGATTCTCCGTACAAAAATCGCCGGATATTTTTCAAATTCAGGTTTGATATAGGTTGGTTGGACCCGTGCTCACTTCGTGCCTTAGCATAGATGTAATGAACCTCCTAGTCTTACTATTAAAATACTAAACTCTGTTTGTCACCCCCTAACTTTCCCGTATACTCTAATTTTGAATTGTGATGAGGTTATTTTTTGCACACCTCCGCCCTTATATTCTATCTACCTGACTCGAAAAAGTACCCAGAATCACTAAACTACACGCATACCCTGCGGTTCTTTAAAACCATACAACAACAGACAATACAATTTTGTTGATGAGAAATTTACAATTGTTATGAGGAAATAGGTATATAAATTAAAAGCAACAAAATTACTAATTACTTACGGACATGTGAATTTCAACTTCAAGTATCCCATGAAAAAATTAATTATTTAAAAGTGAATTAAGCAATCATATAAATCATTCTACAATGTGTGTACTTCATTACCATATATACTGATTAATTATAGATAAAACAATATAAGTCTCGTTATTATAGCAGAAAAATGAAAACATTTCATATCAAAATCATGAACTTCTCAAAATCAAATTGTTTACTAAAATATATTATCTATAAAAATTCGAACGTGAGATTATGAAGATATTCCATCGAAGTCAGACAAAAACTATAGAATACGTAATCTGATCCGCCTCAGACTCATACTTGTCACTGTTGCCGACAAAATGTATTAACTCCTGTGTAGAGCAACTGTTCATCCCTTGTGATAAACACGTGGATCATTGTATACTTTGCTTTTTTCGCCCCACCAAATTTCCTTAGAACTAAAATTTACCAAGTCTAGAACTATAAAGTTTCGGTGCCGAATATAAGCCTAAGACGCTAAAATATCTGTAGGCTATTCAGACACTTTCTGAAGACTGAGTACCAGAAAAAATCTGATAATTCAACTGCCTTTAGGCCCAATTCGTAATAAGAGCTATCTTGCATATACTGGTACATTTCAGTGATTTATAAACACATATTACTAATGATATTGAATAATAATTGCAATCCTTTGAATATTACATTAAAATCCCAGGTTACATACTTCTTTTTCTATAGTATTTTTAATATATATTTGATATTAAACATCAACTACTTAAGCCTCATCCAAATTTCATCACTTTCTATCTATAAAAGAAACTCCCCACAAATAATAGTTTCTATTCCCAAACTCCAATTTCGCAACTTGAACCCATGTGGATTTTGTAGCGGATATATTATAAACTTCACGACATTTACTTGATTGTATATCACCCCTTAATTAGTGGTTACAACATACTTATCCATCTATTGAAAAACCTTCGTTTTAACTAATACGCTTTTAAAAGAAAAAGTAGCACACTTGTTCCATTACACTCCGCCCAACATGTCCTATATATATTAGAAAAAAAAATTTCATAAAATTGAACCTGGGATATTCAATAGCAAATGCATCAACCAAAGGTATTAAGCCGCTAAGGTCACAAGCACGTTGTTACAATTGAATTCATCTATTTCTAGTAGGTCAGAACTATATTTCATTTACCCTCTATCATCGCTCATACGGAATCGGTAAGACACAAGTCTGATTCGCTTGATTTTTAGGAGTTAATAAGTAATATCAATTAAAATCAGAATTCTTTCCTGTGATTTTAATAGATATAATCCTTAAAACTAATATTCTTATACAAAAATATAATTACTTATCAGAAATAAGCAATGGACAGAATCTATGTTATGATTTTTAAAATATCGAGCAGCAACAAACAATTATGTTAAATTCATCGCATCGAAAAACAAGTTAATCGCATATTATTCATTTTTCCTACTTATTCTACCAACTTCATGAATCAAGAATAGCATATTTTGAGAGAATTGACAATGACCTTAAATTTGAATAGATATTCTTGAAATTTTGAAAATTACTACGTAATTCAAAAATATAAGTTCGGAACTCACTCTTCCTTAATTAATTAGATAGCCACAAAATTAATTTTAATAGCGTTAATACAGACTATTCTTTTCATCACAAGCTACCTCATATACAAGCTACCAGAAAAATAAACCATATCTCGCCCCCAAGCATAACTAAGAGCCAACGCTATACCCTACATATTAAGCAGTAACCGACCGTTTCACTGTTTTAAACACTTGTAGGTTGTATGGAGAAAAAGTCCGCTCCGATGTTGAAATACAGTATGTTGAGATTAATTGCTGAATTGTCAAAAAAGTTACTACCAAAAAAAATCATTGCAAGAATATAAAATTTTATTTTCGTGACCCACTAATAATTTTTCTCAGGCTACTGTAAGTCCTTCAGAAATTCGATTTGTAATTTTTTTCAAAGCTACGAACCTATCACTCTTAAATTTTCCGATATCGTATCTTCGATCTTTAATTAATAATTCATTTCCTGGAACACTTTGTTCAAATAGAACTGTATTCACACAAAAAGCTCATTTTGCAATCGATGATACCTCATCGCGTACAATCCCTAGTTTTCTCGAAAACAATATGATATTTAGTTTTTGATGCAACATTGATGCAAAGTTCAGTACTCTAAAATTGTCGAACAACGCCATCTATAACTGAATATAATTTTTGCCACCAGTTGTTCTACTTTTGTTAATTAAATTTATGATTCGATCCGCAACGAACTTGGCCATTGCCATACCTTGTCCAGCAAGGACCCATTTATATTTTCGAAATCCCCGATAAATATAGCGTCAATTATAAATTACTCATAATACTGTGACCAAAAATAATTCACTTTACTTAGAAATCCGGTAAAATTCCGATAAATTAACAGTTTTGGGCAAATGCCAAAATTTTAATTTACTTCATCTAGCTACCTTATATACCCAACAAATTTTAAGACTGCACTTAAGAAAAATAGAATATTCTCCATGATAATATCTCGATATCAAGTATTCTGTCCGGTTTTTATCCTCCTATAGAAACAGAGCTTTCACATAAGAATTATCGCGAGCTGCTTTATGTCATAATCCAGAGAAATTAGGTATTGTAACTATAAATACAAGTAGAAACGTATTATTTTAAATTCTCCTTCAGAATTTAATTTAAAATAATTCTTAAACATCATATCAAGTTAATTTTTGCAATTATCTACAAGAAAATATCAACAATGGTTCAAAATTTCACCTAAATATATTACAAAAGAACTGAGAAAAGTCTATTATGTATCTTGGTACGTGCTCATTTTAATACAAAAGTTAATAGTTATAGGGGAAAAGTACCCCTCATGAAATTGTAGTCTAGACCTAACTAATAATTCCAGATTAATTGAAGAATGCACATACATTTGTTTCAAAATTTTAGACAATTGGAGTGTATGTGTTTTCGTTATCCTCAACCCATACTTAGCCAAATCTACGTATAAATCCGACAACTTTTGTATTTATTTTCTAAACTCACAATTCTCTGATTTGCAAACAAAACAATGAAAGACACCTTTCGAGAACAAATTATGAATTAGTAGTTGATAGATACACCGCCGGCTTCCGCTAGTCAGATCAGCTTGATCACTTTCGCTGCAATATATGCTTATCATAATGAACAAAATATTGGACAAACAACATATTCTCAGTGAAACCCTAGCTTTTCCGCAAGCTTTTAAATCAACCTATAATAAATTTTGCATCTCGATGAAAATTATTATCTGTTTGCGTTTCTGTGTTCATAATCGAAAAAATAATTTTTTCTAACCCCATGAACTCGCCGAAAAAACTGATCTTTTTGTACAAAATATGACATCCTTACTTGACTCTCGTTCAAGCTATGCCGAGCATCCAGAGCCGATTATACCTTATGTGATAATTAGTGTTCACCATATAATCTACCAATAACTAAAACAATTAAAGGTATCAACATATGAATATAGAGCTCCCAATATTTCCCTCGAAAAAAACCATCGAAAAAACGGCATTCCCACGATGTTCAAGGTAACCCTAAAACAAGTCTTCATTCAAAGTTAATTCCAAATGTGCCTAAAGTTGAACTGACTTTATGCAGACCACTAGAGAACTAAAAACTTAGGCTAAAGCTATACCCTAATTGTACATTAATATATAAAATTAGCTGACGAACTTCCCTTTTTGCTACACGACAGTTTTCAAAAGTTATACTGTCAAATAGTCTTAAGTTTTTATTTTAATATATCTGACAAATATTTTATTTTACAAAATTATCGAAAAAGATCTGATCGGTTCTACCACTAATAAATTGATAGAATTTATCGTAACTAAGTGTTTTGAAAATTCTTTGTAAACAGAATGCGAAATTTATATCACAGACAATCTCAACTCTTCTTCAGACACTCCGAAAGAAATTATAATTAAGACGTGTTTTCGACTACCTGTCCTCGCTCCACTCTGTAGGCAAAACCACTCGCCTATTGTCGATGGCATTGAATTAAATTGAATTGCGATGGTGAAAACTTTTTGGGGTCTCAGAAATCACGTGACGTGAATCTCTTCTTATGAGCTCTTTCGATTTCCATCCAGTCACACCTAGGTGAATTTTTTTAAAGTTTTTTTATCGCACAAACATGTTAGGTGTGTTTATTTTCTCCCGACAGATCAGAATGATACAAAGAGTAATCAGTAAATGCATATAACAACCCTGTGTTATTGAAATGAAAGAATTAAACGGCTTTCGTAATAACATTTTTACTGTCATACCATTGCACTCAGTTGAGTGACCTATGCAACTAAAATTTCTATATTAATAATTTAGTAATTTGTAGTAAGCAAAGATTTTTTTAGTATAGATAAAATTATTAAATATTATAATTTATGAGTAGAATTTTATTCGTAAACATTTCTTTTATATCTACTATATAATTCCCTTTCTAATTAAGAATATTAATATAATAAGCCACGAAAACAGACAGACGATGAATGCCCCCTAATCTCATTCCTCCAGAGTTATGCCTCTCTCCACGTAGTCCCGATTTGATACGATTCGAAGTGAATACTCAAATCCTTGTGAATAACCTTGATACCAATAAAATCTCGTAAACATCAACGAAAAAATCATAAATCCCGCGTCTCGAAGAGCGCCGAAGCACAGATAGTTGATATTCCTGTCTGAGTGACCTCTTAAAAGTAAATTTGATTTGAGTTTAAACGAGAACAAAAAACAACCCAAACCTCCCCGAAGTCCCGATTATTTCGAAAAATTTTTAGTTTTTATGAAAAGACTTTAAAAATTGTAAATTATCATTTTTTATAGAGAAAGTATTTGTTTTGAATGTTAATATAAATCGATGATTCATTTAACCAGTACACCATCTTAATATCCCGATATCCCACGTCCGGAGACAGAATTTTCGTCAATTTTATGAAACCATAAAATTCAGAATTAATTTTCCCAAAATAATTCAATTAGATATATTATTTTCCATAAATTGACGATAATAATCCGAAATTTTCCGGATGACCATGATAAATCTTAAGATCGTCAATCTATTTTAGCAAAGACATGTTACAACCAACCCAGTCAGAATCTTATTAAGAGTAAAAGTCCCATCAACCTGATTTTTACAAAATCTAAACAAAAATATAAAATAGGTTTAAAGATTAACATTAAGCTATACTTATTAAATCACCGCGAGTTATCTTTGATGCACTAAATAAATTATAAGTTTTCATCAAAATAGCAGTAATAAATAATTCCAGTGCTTTGTTTTTGAGTTATTTCACATCTCCATGAGTAAATGGTGATGTATGAAAGATTATCAATTATTCAATGCAGCTGTACAAAAAAGTTCCAAAAAATTATCAGAGTTTGTCTATTAGTTATAAGTTATATATGAAAGGTTGTAAGCAGAAATAGTGCGGTCCGTAGGTCAAAATTTTAGCCATGAATGATATTATTTACATTTTATTTAAATACCTTTGCATATCGTTATGATGCAATATCAGTCATAAATTTGCTGTTTATGTTACAAGCCAATAGATGCGTGAGTTTAAGAAAAACCTTAATAAAAATAAAAGTCTATTCCTTATTTTTCTTTTAATATTATAAGTCAAATGTTGTATTTAATCAGAAATCATAAAGACGATATTTTTGTATAACAAGTATGTATACATAACTATAGTTTGTAAATCTTCTAAATAATTTGAAATCGAAAAGAGCGTCTCAAATCATATATTTTATTACCGGTATAGATGATTCTATTATCTGCAAAAAAAATTTTATTCTATTATTATCAGGCCCTCACGTCAAAGTAGCTTCATTACCAAGCTTATATTTGACCATTATTTAGTTTAACTTTATCAACCAAACTGTAATTTGCTGACAAGTTGTAAAACACCAGTAAAGTGAGCTTTACCGAATTGGAAATTATTGGGTTTTGGTATATTACCATTTAGTTTGAAAAAACACGAATTTCGAACTAATTTATGCTGACGAATATAATACTGGGGGTCACTGATCTCTGAAGTTAATTAAACTACAATCTTCTGACAAAAGAGTTGCAAAACCAAGATGACTTGACGAACATAACCCTGGAAATCCAAAGCCTGGACTTTGCCACAAATTTTTATTAATGTGCTGTGAAAATTACAGTTAGTTCGTCGCTCTCTTAAGAATATAGGTAACATACAGCATTTACTACATTATGACAACAAAGTTTAGTTTAGAATTAGCTGTGCGTAACTTTAATAAAGCAGACGTATTAGAAGCTAATCAAAAAAAGTTTTTTTAAGAGTAATTTACATAAAAAATCGATCAATTAATTAAAAATCGTACGTTTACGAAAAAAATTCCATTACTTCCTAAATCTTTAAGCCAATTTAGCAGAGCAACTTTATCACCATTTTTATTTCCATCAAACTGACAATTGTTATACAATTTGCATAAATTATGTATAAATATAAATATGTCTTAAGGTTTATTTTTAAAGTTAAAAATTTCATTAGCATAAAAAGACTAGCTGCTGTAATGTGGCCTTCGACACACAGTGGCTCAACACCGTGTGGAGTCACACCATATTTTAATAATAGTCTACGAATTAATCCAAAATTATGATTAAATTTAAAAGAAAAGTATCATATTCGAATATCACGAAGCTATTTTTGAAATTACGGTTCATCTGTCTTTTTTGTCTTCAAATTCTGATTAGATCGATAAACATGTTTTGTCCATTAAAAATATTCATTGGAGGAACGAATTTCTGGTAAAAATTTTATAAATTTTTATAAATTTTGTTGTTGAAAAATTACTCAGTAAAAGCATATATTCAGAATAAGCTATAAAATTTATACGTATCATCATCTACCAAGCATTTGAACAGCCATAATGTGTAAATCCTTTTAAATATCATGATTTTAGTTCCTCATGCAGTTCAACTTCTATGTAAAACGCCGATAAAGTAATTTAGCTTCAGTTTGGGCTATGAGTTGTAAGCGTAAGCGATTAATTTGGCTTAGTATGTCGATTACTTTTGAACCTAATAAATTGGTATTCAGTGTTTGAAGACATTGAATTATATAAATATATTTTTTATCAAAGATAATTTTTACTCGATTTTGGCTAATCAGCCTTTCCTTAAGAAAATGGCATGAACAGAATTCGAAAATTATTTTTTGTTGAAATCGGATTTCAAATATTTCGCGAAATTAAAATTTTTAAAATTTGAAAGGAGCTTTTTGGCAAAAACCTTAGTAAGCGAACCAATAAGAACTTGAAAAAGTTAATTATCATTTGAGCAATTACGCCTTAAAAAAATAACAGGGATTTAATTTACTGAATGTTCACGACATCTATCATCCTCATTTATGACGTCAATATAAATCTATAATCAGTTCAATATAATTCCTTATATAAATCATTAAAGTATAATCAATATAATATTCGTAATAACCCTCAAATTAGCGACCATCTGACTGACACCTGTGTCACAATCGTATATAACCCACGATTAAACTGTTTAAATCTTATCAATATTCTGTAAATAAAAAAATATTTTTGGTCAAACACACTGTATTAAAAAACTATCTAACAGCCATAAAAAATTATCTTATTCCAATTTTTAACTTTCACAAAATTTTTTGTTATTTAAAAAAAAATTTCTTCATCACAAATTTTAACCCTACCAAAGTTAAATTATTTAAACGGGCCCAATATAATCCCATGATCACTATGTTATTTATCACACAACTATGCATTGAGTTGCTCTTGGCAGAAATCCTTGCCTTTTGAAACTTACCTTTTGACCTTGAACAATTCTACCCTTGACCTGGAATTCCATTACTTGAAAACTATTCAAAACTATAAAACCTTGAAGAAAAAGTACTAACTAGAACTACGCGGAAATTATGCGTTTACAGGCTCGATATCAAAATATGAAAGTCCAGACATCAATTCCATAAAATCTAGTGAGTTATTGAGATCCATTAGGAGTCGAGTGATGACAAATGTATTGAAATTCTCCCTCAAGACCCGTTTTTATATGACACCAACCGAGAATATAGAAATCATTCTGGTAAGATTTTAAAAATACAACTAAATGTAATCATTCATTAATTCATTCTTTAGCGGTCCAATATATACAGCATATAAAAGTGCACTTTAGATTGAATAAAGTATGAGAGACCGTTGAAAATCGACTTTTAGGAAAAGACTCATCCGACATTTTTAGAGTCTTCAAACATGACCACACATATTTCAATTAACCAAGGATCTCGAAAATAAGGCTTTTCTAATAGCGCGTGTTCGAATCCTACTAATGTTTCTTAGTGACTAGTGATTGGTTTCCGATCAATACAAGGGTGACTTGATATTGAAGCGGCCATTAAGTTGATTTGCGTAATCTATCATAACACAACACTCATACAACATATGGGGAATTTGCAGAAACACGCTAGTCTCAGTAATCTCATTTCAAAATTACCATCTTAGGCTGGAAAAAAAAAATAAATGCTTCCAATTCAACCAATTATAATATCATATTTTTTAATTTTCTTCTGAATTTGTAGTCATTTGAAGACTTTCCTAAGAAACTAAAAAATCGAAAAAGTTTTCAAAAGCCGAAACAACCATATCTTCAATACAGTTTAAAAGCAGAAAATATAATATTAAGAATAAGCAAAGTCTCTAAAGAGACTGTATCGAATATGATTAGATTTCAAAAAGTAATCTTCCATAAAAATATTCTATTTACGTATGATTTTGTTTTATAAATTCTTTTATTAATATTCTAATAAAATTTGACTCATGATACCTAATCACTTTAAATCTCGCGCTTTCAAAACGACACATACATTACTACAGCTATATCGATTACGGTCCTCTGGTCATTTTTTGCCACTTTTGCAGCAAAATTGGTATTTAATTGCGTTTGAAAAAGACTCAGCCGATTAAGTGTGTATACATGCTCAGAGACGGAGCACAATAAATCGATAAATATAACAATAAAGACAGTAGGCCGAATCGACCTTTTTATCTTTTGTCGACATTACTGAAAATTGTAATAATCGGTTTTGTTTAATACTAATTGAAAACAACTCCCCTACTGATATCGGACGTTAATTTGTAGTTCACGATTATTTGAATTTTTTTCAGCTTGAAGTATTAAAACTTCATCGGATGAGTAGTTTTTCAAAAGCCGAATTAAATGAAAATTTTGCTGCAAAAGAAGCAAAAAATATCCAGAGGACCCCGTAATTTGATATGCGTAGTAATGAGGTCTCCGGGCCGATACTCTCGGCTCATCAAAGCGTGACTATTTTATTGTCAGCCAATCATAAACTTTTGAATTGCAGCGTCAGCCAATAACATATCTTGCTTACAAGCTCATTCTGTGGGCGATCCACCAAACCATGAATCTCGCATTTCAGCCATCATTTAAATCAACGACCGAGCTAGTCATTTCAGGACTCTTCATTAATCCAATACATATCCCCTTTTTCCACTTACAATACGCGTATGCAAATTGATAATTGTGGATTTTAGTAACTGACTCTCATTGTGATTTTTACTACATGTATGCGTTGAAATAAATTATAGCTATATATATTTGTGACGCCACAATTTTTGTGCTTTTTGGATCGAATTAGGTTCCTATATATTAGGATACCGATAGTATACCGCACGAAAATTATTCCGCACATTTTCTTCGAACAATACTGAGTGTACTCGAATAATGTTTCTTTGTATCAATTTGAATCAAAAATTAAATTAATTTATCAAAAAAATATTAAAAGTGTCATGAAAAATTAACTAAATTGTTTAAAATTGATTTCTTATTTTTCGACAAAAAGTTCAATAATTTTTAAAATTAATGTGAAAAATTAATTTTCCTCTGAGAGTTAATTAGTGGCAAATTATCTTCCATGTTTTTAGATTTTTTCAAACATATTTAAAAATCATTATTTTTAGCGTTCCGAACTATATCGAATGATTTTGTATTTGAAGATCGAATGCCCTTACGCAAACACAAAATACTACCGAAAGAGAACATTTGAAACTGAAAATTTAATTCTAAACGATTAATCAAACTATAACAGAATCATTTATCGTAAAAACAAAAGAAATTTCGTGAACAAGACAACATAAGACATTCAGGGGTCATCTCGCCAGAACAACTTATTCCGCTAAAAATTTTCTATTTATATTCAAAATAATTAAAAATTTAGCTTGAAAAATACTAGCCCTCTCAACCCTTATAATGCATTTGAAAAGCGCTTTTAAATTTGGGAGTCTGGTGTCCCGAACCAACTCCCCTTACTGCACAAATAGACTTTTACTATAAATTAATACTCACCAAAACCCAAGCCCCCTGCCGTAGTTTCATTCTTATAAAAAATGAAATTTTTAGCGTTTTGTGGATGCAGTTAGAAAAATTTTCAATACCGCTTCAAAAATGCGACTTCTACTGTATAACTCGAAAACCTTTTCATTATTTACTTCAAACGTTACTTTGATCTATAAACAAATCTTCCCCTAAACTATCTGAACCCCTCCATCCTCCTAATAGATAGAACAATGATACTTCATTTTCTGATATTCTCTTCTCTCGAAATCATCAAAAGATTTAATGACGTATTTTTTCTCATCTATTTTTTCCATTTTTCAATCGGGTTTTTAAAAACTCTTCAACTACCACGATTTTTGTTCGATTAGCTTCATAAAACCTTTTGCATAACCTCTGACTATACACCTTTCAACATGAGACGAATAAAATAAAAAGTGAACTTCTTGTAAGACAAATAAATACCCTCCCTCATTGCTTCACAAACTATCGGACCATCAACTTGACTCAATTTTCTTAGGGACATTAGATGAGAATATCTAGCATAACCGCTTTTCGATATCAAAATAAGCAAATTGAAATAGAAAGTTTATATAATTTTTTAGTTATGTAAGAATATCCCTTATGCCCAACGTAAGATTCGTTCTAAAATAAACCGGAGTGAAGAAAAACAACCGTCTTTCAAAACGCTAGAGCCGAATTAGTTCTTGATAGCTATAACTGAAGCACAAATCTAGGTTTCTATTCAAACCAATTTTAAGTTTGTATTCATTAGATAAATTGTGCCAGTTTAGCCACTCACAAACTTAATGCGGATCTCTTAACTTGTTTTCAAATTCTCGCGTCAGTTTTCACATCCCCACATCTTTTAAGCCGAAACTATCGATCTCCCGGAATATGGCCAGCCTCTGAGGATTGCATATATCTTTTCCGAACGGAACTCCTCTCAACCGACGCTTACATTCCTACATAAGCGGGTGGATCATCCCTCACTATGTTTCATCTAAATAGCTCTCCTACTTATATGCCTTGAGTGATTACACACGATAAATTTACTGGTTACCTATTATCAAGACCCCCTTATAATCACCCAGATAATCACTAAAGACAACATGAGTGGGATCTGCAAACACACGCTCTTAACTCGATAGTAGCGTTTTCCCGATGACTCCGTCGGAAGAGGCTTATTGTTGCTCGACTCTGATTCTTTCGAATCAATTTCTCAAAGTCATATAAAGTAAAAAATTTTATTTAGCGAGGTTTCACATTATGAAATTACATCTTAAAACTGGGAAAGCAGTGAAATTAGTTTTTAATGCAATTATTTTGGCTGTCACTTCTAACTGTTTGATTTTTGATTCCGTTTTTTATCACAATGTGGATTCCATTGTGAAATCTAATGACCACAAAAAAATTCCGCATGATCATCTAGCATGTTGAGAAGATAATGCCGAATTAAGCCAATCACCATGCCATTATGAGTTAGAGCATAGAATCCATATGCTTATATTCAACCAGTCAAGAAACACTCTTCAAAGTTCGTATTCAATCTAAATTGCAATTTATGACTGATTCGACCTTGACTGAACTTTTCAAAATAGTCTAAAATATAAGTCATATCAGATAGTCTTTGTTGAAACATTCTTACTTCGATTGGGTGCCTCGTGGGGCGGGCAATATTATCCTCAGCAGGCACTAAGTAAAGTGTTAATAAGGCCAAACAAGGCAAAATCCGATAATTTTGTTATTTTCTCCGTAGTAAAATTATTTTTTCAGAAAAACACTTATATGATATCTATTATGTAAAATTTCCCCCAATTTAAACGAAAAATGTAAAGTTTGTAATCAGTATTGTTTTTTGACATGAAATTCTGCTTCGAGGAAAATCTGAAGAAACGCAAAACCCTCGTTGCAATTAGACCACACGAATATCTGCCATCAGTCCCCCTATCTACCATTACAAACTTCTTACTTTATTTCAAAAATTGTGAATATTCCGATTGTCTTCTATGGCCTATTTCTATCAATTTGCCTGCTGTCTAATGGAATCGTGAGATCAAAGATAGATCTTTCTAATGTATGTTTCAAAAATGTCCAGTCTGCATTTATCTATCCGTAGGAAGCCTCTGAAATCCCAAAAATCACTAACACCACCCCTTAAGTACGATATAAGTTTTGTAAGCTAATTGAACTCAAGAATAGAATTATGTTTTAGGAAAATTTGAGGTATCATTGATACCGTATCAATGAGTTTTTATGAACCTCATTTTCAGCCCTTACTTCGATTTTAGCATATAAAACTGCATGTTTTTTGGTCCTTCATAACTAGGACCCTTCGTAAAAACAAATTCGAATATTGTGAATAAATGGTCATTTTTTTGGCGTGAAATTTTCTCAAATTCACGCTTCTGAATTCTGGCCATGTTTTTTTTCGTTGATATGAATAATTCAAAACAATATAAATTTGCCCGCTGCTCTCATATAAATTATGTTGTATATAGAATATCATATGTATTACATTTACATGTATATGTATGAAAAATATCGCAAAAAGTTAACCTACATTATCGAAACATTTTTGAAAATTTTATTAAAATAACGAAAATTCGTTTTCCTTGAGCCGTTCTTTTCAATTTAAGAAAGGCAATTAGACGGCATGCCGCTGCACACCGTTAAGATATTTGTTTTATGTATGGTCATCTTTTAACTATTGGATACAGTTAAGTTCCAAGGAGCTACCAAATTCTCAATACTCACTATTTTCGGGACTGACACATTTGCCAACTAATATGGCGAATTGTATAAGAAGAATTTCTATTAAAGAATCCCCGATTAGATAAGCTTATCTTCCGTCTCTAGCAATGATGAAGCGTTCAGTCGAAATATGGATCCAGACGAACCTCCACCAAGCTATAGAGAATCTGTCCAACAAATTGAACGAGAAGCGTTAGTAAATATCTTTTCGGATTATTAAAATCAAAAGGCAAACAATTATTTTTTTATATCGGCGTATTTTTATACGACTATTTTAATTTTTTTATTTGTAAACCAGTGCAAATAGACTGAATCTAGAGAAAAATAGTGATGTGGTAAATATAATAAATCGAAAAAGAAAATGGAAGTTTTTCTTGAAGTACACTTGGCTTCATAAATTATGAAGCATAAGTCACGTTCACAGTCAAAATTTTACGAAAGTGATTTTGTCCAGGAATTTGAGTCTGAATTTCTATAACCCCCACGGTCGAACGATAGTATATATGATACTGTATATTGCGAAAAAAATAAATTTTTGTTAAGTACAGTAGTATAAATTTAAATGAGCGGTTTCTATCAGTCTATTTGAAATCATCCTGATGTAGTTTTTTTGATGGACACCTCTTTTTTCTTTACTATCACGTGAAAACCGATACCGAGATATAGTTTTTTGCATTAAACTGCAAACCAAAACAACTCAATGGGAAATAAACCTTATTTGATTTGTCAGAATATTCGTGATTTTGAAAACAGTGAGGAAAATGCGATTTCAACAGAAAGATTTTGAAATTTTGTTACTGGCCGATTGGTCGACCTCAAATCGTAGTTTATAGTACATAAAAATTAGAACACCAAAATGAGGCCTGAATGATTATAGAAAAACTGTTTACACTGAATTTATTCAAGGAAAATTCCAAACCTTTTCAATCAAAATTTTAAATGATAATTTGTAAAAATTTTGAACATTTTTAAATCTTGGCTCAAATTTGTCACGTGTTCAAAGATCTTTTAACCAATACGCAGATTTTTGCAAGTAATAAACTTAGACCTTATCGCCAAAGGTTAACTTTTGACCGAATTATTAACGAACTTGACGGTTTCTCAGCAGATAGAAGTTTACATCTTATTTAACATCATATTTTACATCTTTTCGACCTGATTTCGACTCGGACTACATTAATAAATGTGTTATGAACTAGAAAAGGGCCGATAAAAGTCTCAGTGGTCTTGCTTGGATTATTAAGCTTTAATTCATTTCAAATGTTATTCACAAAATCTGTCATAATGTATTATAATTATTTTTGTTTTCACGAGAGTTCTAACATTGATTTTTAATAGTGAAAACTACATTTAAAACAAGCTTTCGAATTTATTAATTTATATTCAGGTTTTGTGATAAAAGAGAAAATATTTTCCAAATTAAAATTACGAAATACCTGAGAAAATTATTCAAAAAAAAAATTCTTGTTTATCATAACACATGTAGATGAGTTAATAAACTCGAGAGCTTGTTGAAAATCTAGAGTTTTAACTTTTTACAATCAATAAATAGTTTGTTAGATTAATGAAGTATAATCGAATTTTGATTTTTTTTGTAGTAATGCAGCAAAGATAAAAATGGAACGACGCCCTGAAAAAACTATACCACCAATTAGACCGCCACCGAATCGGCCCAATGATTTGCCGAAGGAATTCAGAGAAGCAAATAGACAAAAAGAATCGAACAGATTTAATTCGGAAAAAAATCATCGAAATGTGGAATTGAAACAAATTGAAGGAAAGTTTATTTACATATTTGATACATAAACACTGATACATTTACTTAAGGGGGTGGGTGTCGCTTTTTNAACGCCGATTTTGCCAGTTTTTCGACTTCAAACTCTATCTTCTTTTAGACGAATGTTTAGAATGAAGCCATTTTTTGGAATAAGGTAGATAAATATAATGCGGTAAAAGTGATGAGAAGGAATTTTTGAATAAAATTCTAGAATTCTAGAAAATTGAATGAAAGTGAACCGGAAATGAAAAGTTCGAAAAAAAAGTTTGTCTGATCAGAACAAAAGTACCACCAAATTGAAGCTGAGATTTCACTGATCAAAAAGTTGGCTTACAGCTAATCAAAATTTTTAACCAATCAGCGTCAAATTCGATAATTAGGTTTAACATTTTGGCTTAAAAATAATTGAAATTTCTAGAATTCGATTAAGACATTTCCGATAATTTTAATGTCATGCATCGTTTTCGGTGGGTCATATTCACCAATAAAAAATGTTCATATCATGGTGGAATACCGGTTTTATGCGGGTTAAAGCAAAAAAATATTCGAATTTTGAAAATTCTAGATTTTCTTCTAGATTGTTTTAAAAAAAATAATTGCCACCATGAGATTCCTTGGGTCAACTTTAGTCATAACCGATATTAATGTATCATAAATTAATTCTATAAAGGGCTAAAAAAAAACCGACACCCACCCCCTTAAATCAAATTTTTTTACCGTGTTTCCAGACAAGTGTCTTACCCTTTAAAAATTTTAAAAGTAACGAAGGATTCTTATTTGGGTACGAGCAAGCTTTTAAATCAAGGCCAATTTTTACAGCAACGAGAAATTTTATATATTAAGGGGGTGGGTGTCGCTTTTTGGTACCTTTCAATCACGGGCAGTTGTAAAAAATATGAGGATACTCGTTTGTAGATCTCTCCTTCGTCTTACGATAACACATCTCAAAGTCAACCTTGTTACATCACATCACCAGGTGGTGAGTCTATTCTAGAGCACTAAACGGTTTTTTTTAAATCTATCTTCTTTTAGACCCCACATACAAAGCGTCTCAAAATTTACACAAAGTAGCGAATAAATGAGAATAAAAAAGTGATGAGAAGGAATTTTTCGATTTTTGACTTTTTTTTTTCTAGAATCTCACTTAAACGCCGATTTTGCCAATTTTTCGACTTCAAACTCTATCTTCTTTTAGACGAATGTTTAGAATGAAGCCATTTTTTCGA
>SCLH01001644.1:0-32071 GCA_004367855.1 Oikopleura vanhoeffeni | reverse complement strand
TCAGGGCGCACATCTGAATTGTTTTGGCATCGGCATCGTCGCCTCAAATTTTTTTGGAATTCGGATCGGGAATCGGACTCGGTTGCCTCAAATTTTTTTTGATCGATCGGATCGGCATCTCCGTATCGGTCGCCTTTTGAAAAGATTGGATCGGGATCGGATCGGAAACCGATCCCGATCCGTTTCACCGATCCGATTCCGATACAATTCTAACGACCCCTGCCCCTCATCCCCAATGTAAAGAAAATTCTCTATCAATATAATTCTACTATCCCACTTCTATCCAACTATACCAGAAACTACAGAAAAATTTGATTGGTTTGAAATACGCCAAATATTATGTCAACTTTTTAACCGACGCGGTTCACTGTTATTGAAACATCTGTCGCTAGATGAGGAAGATTCGTACAATTTTGAAATTTAAGAATATTTGAAAAAATTGTTTGAATTTTTCAAAAAAGGTTACAAAAAGTTTTTTGTACGGCAGAACTGGTAGAAGTACCGGTCAAAAAGTTGATTTTCGGCTTTTCACTATAAAATCATTCAGCGAAGAGATATCATTTTTTTAATTTTTTTATGCCCTCTGATGATAGATTTTCAGGGAAAATATGGCGTTGGAAATTTATTTTTGGTCTATTTGCTCAAAATCGATGCAATTTACACGTTGAATTTGCTTATTTCGGTTTATGTAACCGTCCAGTCAATTTCATTTCGAGCACTGTAATCAAAATTTTTGAGACAAATTTGAATTTCAAAAATTTATTTTCGGTCAAATAAAACAAAAATTTTCGAAAGCAAACAGATAACAAAATTATGATTGCAACAAAAATGAAGTTTCCACTATATTCTCGAGAAACAGCCCCAATCGGTTATTTCCGTAAGGCGGTTGTTTAGGCTGTTAAGGCTTTTTCAAAGACTTATGACTTTTTATTCCTTCATAACAATTTTATAAAAATTGTCAAGAATGGTGGTTAGTAATCTCTAGGAAAAATTTTATCCAAATTTTTATCATGGCATGTTCGACCAACCGGTTAATTAAGTTAACCGCGAGGGAAATTTTTTTTTAAAGTCGTATTTTTTTCCACCTTTTTTCAAAAGATATTGATTTTTTTATACAGTAGAACATGTATATTTGACAAACAAAAAACAAATGTTGTTGTTTTTCCGATAATCACCCTTAAAGTGCTTCAAAATTACCGAAAGGTGCCGTTTCTGGCCATTTTTGTCATTAAGAATTAAATTTTTTTTCATCTTATTTATATATCAATTTTTATAAGGAGTGAACATTTTCGACGTACTTGAAAACAACAAATTTTGTCTGAATTCTAATTTCAGATCTTAACTCTCAGGATAACAGTTCGAAAATTATTTTTTGATGTCAAGCTCATCGTATCAAGTTTTAAATGGTATCAAAAGATTCGCAAATATCATGTCTTTCACAATATGTTCGAATGTTCGAACCACCAACATGTGGAGAATTTAAAAGGCCACCAAATCAAATAAAACTTGACAAGAGTTAATTTGAAAAATTCAATCATGAGAATGACGTATAAGAATGACGTAAATAAGAAATTTCAACACTCAAAAATGGGTACCGATGTTTTTAACCTATCTTGTGGAGAATTTTTTTCTGGTCATTTTAGACCAAGGATTTTAAGACCTGGGATGAAATTCATGACGCCCACAAAGTATTTTGTATAATGAAACTCGAAAAAATTAGGCGATATTGGCAAATTCGGCAATATTCTCAAATTCGGCGATATTGGCAAATTCGGCGATATTGGAAGATTTGGCGATATTGGCACTTGAAGTATTTAAACTAAAAATCGTGAAGTTGGGCAGGTTTTTTTTGGCGATTTCGGCAAATTCGGCGATAGTGAGTCGGCGATATCGGGCCTACCGGGTAGGCCCTACCCCTGTGATCACTTTTGTTAACTACAAGAAATTTTAAATGTTAACAATCGTCATTTTCTACTTCCATAAAGCTTGAATAAAATATGCTTTGACAATCTTTTGTTCTCGATCTGGTTCTTCATTGTTATTTTTGTGCTCATACTGGTGAGACGATGTCAATGTAACAAACGCATGAGATGCTCTTGAAGAGGTTACTAAAACGCCACTATAAAAATAGGTTGTGTCGTAAAATTGCAATTAACTAACAATTAATATGACGATTATTTAATTACATCAAAACCGAAAGAGTAAATACTATCATAAATGTCATATTAAACGGCAGCCAATCAATTCACAGAAAACTCTGAATTCATTCTTGGAATAATAAGCTTGAAACAATGGGCAATCGACTTTTCATAATTTTCGTCACGTTATATTAATAATTAAAAGATATACTTTCATAATATATGTTCTTTCAAAGATGGGTTTTATTCGACGTTTCGGCTAAACAGCCATTTTCAGTGTGAGAGAAAAAGATGAACTATTTGAAAATGAATTATTTGAGCGCGAAATCAGATTTCAATATTTTTGCGAAATTACAGTTTTCATTTTATGAAGGTGCGTTTTCGCGAAACTTAGTAATCGAGCCTCAGATAGGTACTTAGTTATAGCTCGATTATGTGATAGAATTGTCTGGAATGATACAGATGCATAAAATTGTTAAACATTTATGCGGAACCTGTATATTCAAGGACGGTTTTCTAAATGTTATGAGCAATCCTTTGAATGTTTTTCGAAAGCTTTTATAAGGTAGATTTTTTCTAATCATAAAATCAAATACTGTTATTTCGCAAAAATATTGAAATCTGATTTCGCGCTCAAAAAATTCAATTTTCGAATTCTGTTCATCCTTTTCTCTCACACTAAAAATGGCTTTTTAGCCGAAACTTCAAATAAAAGCTATCTTTGATCGAAAATATATTTTAATTTTATGTCGTAATTTGCGACTCGCAAACCAACTGAATAAAGGTATACTTTTGTTAACGTTTTAGATTTATTTTCATTATCAAACCGTTTATATAAATAAATTGACGAATATAACTCACCTTTTAAATTATCACAGTAATAGACTGTGACGATTGTCGACTCATACTATAAATTTCATATGTTAACATTTGTTATTAACTACTTTCGTAAAGCTTGAATAAATATGCTTGAATTGTCTACAGACTAAGTTTTTTTCGAAGTGTGACATTTTTATTCTCTAGGCGACTAGAAAGTAAAAATTCACAATTTTAAGCCTGCATTTTGAAAATTAATATGACGATCATTTAATTCACATAATAACCGATAGATTGAATACTATCATAAATGTCATATCAAAAAGCAGCCAATTAATTCTCAGGAAACTTCAATTAAATTCTTGGATAAAGAAGCTTGAAACAATTTGGAATCAATTAAATGATTTTTGATATTTGGTCATCGAAAATGAATATAAAAGTAGAAGCTCAAAACTATGAGCTCAAACTAGAATATTTTAAAACCCATTTCAAAATAATTCATAAGAACTTTTGTTCTAAACAACACCGAATGAATGCCGAAGCTTTTTCCATCAGAATGAAACGGCCGAGCTTGAATAAACAAGAAGAACTTTCGTTTTTTAAAGTATTTTGAAATCGGCAACCGGTTATCGGCAGGTGTTATTTTTGTTTGATATGGCAGTTTTTTTCTATAAAACAATTTCAAGCAAAATTTAGTTCTTGATTTCCCGTTTTAAATTTTGTGTGGACTTCTGTACGAACTTTCTTATTATTGAATGGTTGAAAATGAATAAACACGAAAACGTTACCAATACCATATATTTTAAAATAAAACTATAAATTTTAGGTGAATAATGAAAGCTCAGAATTTTTTAATAAAGATTTCTTGGTTCACTAGTGCCGCTTGTAGTAGTATGAGAGGAAAGGCGGCTTTTTTCTTTAGTTAAGGAATAGGTGTGTCAGTTGCATCGAAAACGATTTGACCCCATTGGTGTCATATAACAAAATTTGCCCTACAGGATGTTCGCTAAAAAATTCAAGACATTTGGTCAAAAATCAAAGCCATATATAGTCCAGTTCTCGAGAACCGGGTTTCAAGATTGACCGGTTAACCGTAACCGGAAATCTGGTCTCTAAAAATAAGTTTTGAGCACGTAAAAACTCATTTCTGTCGGATACAATTGAAATTTCTGGAATCTGATAAGCATCTCCGAGACATTCGATGCAACTGACACTACCTTTTCCATTAGCTAAAGAAAAATCCGCCAAAGCATTTATAATAAACAGTCCAGGGTAACTTCCTCAATAACAGATATTTTTTAATCAAATTCTAGAAATTTATAGGAATTATGGCGTTAAATATTTTATTTATTATTCAATCACTGTTTCTATTCACTTACTTTTATTATATCATTAATGAGAGAAGTAGGTCTACTAGACCAGATTATGAGGAAAAAAGTTAAGAAATTGCCTTATTTAAAAACTTATCAAACTGGTCTATTTCCTTAATTTTTTATTTCGATAATTAAACTTAGATGATATCGAATGAATTGAATTTTTTATGGGGCCTTGTCGAAAATTCTGTGATTTCATTGGTCACTTTTTTATATGACTTGATGATAAAATTCGACGCGTAGGCAGAATTTTTTATATAAACCATTTTTAAGCCAATATTTTTATATATTTCGGCTGTTGAAAACGACAAGTCCGCATAAATTTATAACCAGGTTTGAAATTAATATAGTTTCTGTAAAAATAAAAAACCTATGAGTTGTAGACGGTCTTAAGTTGAGACTCTCAACATGGCTGCAAATAAACGAATTATAATAATAACTATTTGAAAAAAAAAATCAAAGAAAATGGCCCGAAGCAGACCATTGTTTTCAATTCTTAAACAAAAACTAGTAATTAGAAAATTTAAGTGATCTCCGAAAAAATTCATATATTTGTGCTCAATTTGAGCTATCTAAAAACTAAATCGGATCTGTTTTGGCTTTACAAGTGGCTGAAATGTGCGAGGGGTCCGTTATGGATACAATGAAATATCCCACGTGATGTTTTATTTGGATGGCGTTTATGCATACTCTGATTTCATGCTGTAATTTGGTTTATAGATATCAGCCTCAAATTTTTATAACCTTATCCTGCGCTTCGGTATGGCGGAAGATTGTAGCATTTCCGCTTTTTCTGATTTAGCTTGCCCTCGATTCATTCTTGACGAAATAGTTACATTCTTGTTTCCTTTTATCGAATAAACTACGAAGAAAGCGCCTGGAGTTGCTACGCTGATGATTTGAGCTCCCCAAAACCTGATTTGGGAAATTGGGGCGAAGGCTAGAAAAATATAAAGAAAAGAGTGTATGCATTTCTAGTTTTTTTTATATACCTTATGAGTTAAAACAGCGCCGAATGAAAGAAAATTATATTATTTTCAATTATAAACATCTCATATTTAAAGAATAGAAAAATCTGAGTTCATATTTCACTCACAACAAACCTGTTTTAATGCAAAAATTTAATTAATCGTTAGATTTTATTTTACTCGTCATGGAAAAAATTGACCTAAAATTTTGTCGACCAAAAATATAGTATATTTCCTGGAGTATATTTAATACACTCACGGAAATACAGTTTTTCAAATTTATATTTTCTATAATGGCTGCCCAAAACTTTATCACTAATGTACCATTTTTGTGCAAATCTTCTGAAAATAAAGTTATATTATTATCGAAAAAAAAACTAACCTGAATAACACGCATTCGGACATCCTGTTTCTTTTGTATTGCAGTCAAACGCTGATTGTTCGTCACCATAAACATGTTCGCTAAAAATATGGTAAATTAAAAGCTTTGAACTTTATTTATTTCCGACATGTTTCCAGTTTGACTCAAATCTAACTTTATTGATTTTTATGACAATAAAGAAATACATTGGCAATATTGGGCATTTTAGGCGACAGAAGATAAAAATAAAAACATGTGGGCGTTCGCAATGACGTCATATTGAAGCAAGTTATTCAGTTTTATAAAGAGTTTCACAATAAGTTAAATAAAGTAAGCTTCCAAAATGTGCAGAAATAATTCCCCCAATAAAACTCAATCAAACAAATTTTCAGTTTTAAAATGTGACGTCCCTCCTGACGCACTCAAAGTTTTTTATGATGAAACCTCGAACGACCACGCAATTGCGACGATATTGGCTATTTTGGCGATATGTGCACTGGGATAATTTCAGCTAAAAATTGTGATTTTGCTTAAGTTTGAAAGGCGATATTGACAAATTCGGCGATATTGGGTCGGCGATGTACGGCCGCCTTTGAAGGAAATATAAGAACTTTATAGAATCTTATATTGATTTTAATATTGAGACAGTGAAGTGATAACTTTGAAAAACTTCATTTTCATCATTTTATAACGACCCAACGTAATTTCAAAGATTATTCCGGGTACTACTTCATCAAAATCAACGAAATCGCCGTAATACCGTCGAAAACCATTATTTGTAATAACTCACCCAATTGAAGTGATCACCACAATTCGAAGTAAGAATAAAACAGTGGTCCATAATCTCCCAGTTAAAGTGGCATAGGCAGAAACTGTTAAAGTGAAAATAAAAACCGTTTTTTCATCTGTTTCCATGAACAGAAAATTATCAATATTATTCGACTTAATCATCGTTTAGATATTGGATCATTCAATTCTGCCGACAACTGTTTACTATAGTTTTGGATAATTTCATTTTAACCTAGAGAGTAACTTTATAATTGATTAAAATTTTATAATAACAAGAAAAATCATGACAAAAATTTAAAAAATTGATCTCATTTTTATAATTAAAGTAAACTTTGTGTTTTATTATACATTTGATAACAACTTTTGCTTGTTCGAAAATTTGAATCGAATTGTAATAATAATATAAATTTTATTGATTTGGGAATAAATTTTGAATCAAATGAAAAACCGAAAAACAATATGCACTGCAGTCATATCGATTACGAGACCTCCTGGTCGTTTTTAACCCGATTTTCAGTCAACATTTTTAAATAATTCGGCTTTTGAAAACAACTTATCCGATTACATTCTTATATAGCTCAAACTGAGGACAAATATCTTGTGAATAGAAAAATAATAAACCGGTCCATCGGACTTTTTTTTCTAAGATAACTGTAATTGTTAAATTGTTACTTTTTCAATACGGTCGGATTTGGACCAATTTCCGAATTTATTATTCACAAGATATCTGTGCTCAGTTTGAGTTCTCTAAAAATAGTAATCAAAAAAAGTTGTTTTCAATGCCGCATTATATAAAAGTGTTGGCTAAAAATCTAGTAAAGAACAATCAGGAGGCTCCGTTACTCATGCAAGGATCAGTATATTCGACTGAAATCACAAAACAAATGTTAACTTTCCATATTTCTAGAAAATTAAGGTGAATACACATTTTTTTCGGCTTTTAATAGTATTAAACTATACTTTAAAACCGAAAACTTTGGAAATATGTTTCATTTTTCTCCTATCCTGAGTCAATAACTCGTTCAACCAAATGCCATCCCATTGTTAAAAAATTACAAAAATCAAAATCTCACGTCATTCCCAACCGCTTCTATTCTGCCTAGATTCTATAAATGGTCAGATGAATACATGTTAGATTATGCTTTGGTCCCAAGTGACCACGCCCGTGCCACCTTGTATGACTTAACGGTGATATAATTTTTAAGTTTTTAACAAATGTTTTACTTTTTATTGTTGCGAACGGTTAAATATTTAATGAGACCCGGCAATGAATGGATTTGAAGAATTATCGCAGGGATTTTATGGCTTTTGCCGATATTATTTTTTTAAATAAATTACAATTTTGCCAGGAGTTTGACAATCTGGGTAAAATTAAAATATTATCGGGCAGATGCTCATATTTTATAATGTTTTCGGACGCGCCTGTTTTCCGGATGCACGAAGACTTGTACAATGGTGATTTCTTCGTTGAGCAAGCGAATTAACAGAAAGTTACTAAATATTCTGAATTTTGGCATTATTTTTACTAAAACTGCCGAAAAATAAATAGTTTTTAATACCAAAATTTGAAATTTCAGGTTGGGAGTATAAGGACAAAATAGCAAAAAGCCAAAAAATTGATATTTAATGTTGTTCTTGGAGTAAAATATTTTTTCAGAAAAATTTGATGCTAATGTAAATTCGAGCAAAATAAAGAACAAAAAAGTGAATTCGATATTCTTTTTGATCTGAATTTTCAGCGAAAATCAACCAAAATAATATTTTTTTTCAAAAAAAGACCAATTTCAAAATAAGTCAGTCTTAAATTTTTTCATTTAAAAATATTAAAGTGAAAGCAAAATTTGATTGTAAACAAGAATTTCCGCATTTTTCAACAGAAACTTCTTCAATATTTTAAAAATAGAAATTTCTATTTTTTTGGCTTAATACTATTTTGACTTTTCACTATCAATCCGACATAAGTAGATTTACCATGACAAGGGGCAATTCAATTTTCTCTCACTCTTGGACCGCTCCCAAAACAAATATTGACCGTGGGATTCTAACCAACTGGTAAATTTATATACATAAAGACTCCAAAAAGATTGTCCAATTATTCAGACTTTCTTTGTCAGAATGATCTGATTTTTTGTCAGAATAATCATTTTTTTTCCAGACCTTTTTCCGGATTTTTTCCCGACTTTTTTTTCAATTTTTTTTGTAATTTATTATAGATTATTATAATTTTTCGGTCTTCAGGAAAATGTGCTATTAGAATATCAAGGCAGCTCAACTAAACAGACAATCGTTAATCGTATATGTCGTTTACAATTGATAATTAGATAGAAAGAGATTATTTTCGTCACTCCTTTGAGCAATTTAATTCATCGACCAATCAGCAGTCAGCAAAATTTTGAAATTTTCATTTGGATAATAGGTTAAAATCAAACTTTATGAAAATCTAATAGCCTTCTTCATTTATTTCTGATGTTGACATTTCAAATAAATGGAGAAAACCGTGGTATTGTTCGCACCACCAAGTAATTAAATCTGCTCTTACACCACCTGAGTTTTATTAAATTTGATATAATAATTTTTTTTCCATTCCCACCAAGTGATTGCACCAAAAAATATTTCCGACCAAAATTGTCAGCGTCTTAAATTACCTATGGTCCTCAATTCAGGTTCATAGGACTTATTTGTCGGGACTTATGTTTTCTCTTTTCGCTTCTAGGTGTTTTCTAGAATCCGCCAAATTTATTATTCGCAACAATAATTTCTAAGTCTTGAAAATACCCAGAAATGAAAAGAGAAAACAGAAGACCGGAAAAAGATAAGGTAAAGGGTGATATGACACTTGTGTTCAAGCTTACTGGATGCGCTAGATCTGCTTTTATTAAAAATTTAATAGTGAGTCGTAGTTAATTACTAGCATTTGTGCTAGTAAATTATTCAGTATGTTCGCTTCTTATTGTAACAACAGTCATTCTAATAAATGCAAACTAATCAAAAAAAAATGACACTTGTCAAACGGATGCGTTTTGCGTGATTTTTCCATCCCTTTTTAGCGTAGGTTTTAGCATAAGATAGGGTAAAAATGGGTATAAAATCCGGTCGGGAATGCATTCCTTACAAGCCTGTTATCAAGTAACATTCTTTCACAATAACTACTGGGGAGGGGGCCAAATTGGCCCGGCCAATATAACCAAGTTTTTCGTCAACTATTTTGACAATATTGGGCATTTTCGGTGATATGGAGACAGAAATATTGTTCAAAAAATTAAAAACAATGTGTTAAGTACGTCACCTGACGCGATAAAAACAAAACTCAAAAAGTACATTTGGGAAAATTTTAACTCGAAATATGACGTCTTTCATAACGTATCGAATGTAATATCTTATCAAAACCTCAAATGCAAACGCAATTTCGTCTATATTGACAAATTCGGCGATATGGGCACTGGCTGGATTAAGTTAACTCGTAGACTTGATTTCTGCCATCCAGCTGCTATTCACCATTTAATCGTATTTTACGACGCTTAATCATTAATGACAAGATCAGTTATAAAGTTATCGATCAATTTAAAATAAAAAGACATTTGTGCGTTTTTTTTTGAAAATTTTCACTGTATTACAGTACTTATTTTAAAAAAAAATTTTGGAATAACCAAATAACACCTTTCATGCTGATCGGAAAAAAAATTTCTGAGACTTTTTTTCAATCACACTATAGCTCAAAAATGATCACGTGACCGTATATTCAAAAAAATTAGGTCGGCTAAAATAATACTTTTCTTCAAAAAATTGCTTAAATCTCTTCTTGAAAAGAGTGAAGAAGTTCTTCAGAAGTTTTAAGGGCTTTGTTTCCATTACACCAAAGTTCAAAAACGATCACGTGACCTTCAAATTAAGAAATAAGGTTTTAGTTCAAGTACACAAATAGTACTCAAGTTACGCCGAAAAATTTTGAGAACTAATCAACACATAATCTAAGAATTTCGAACATAACGGCATTTTCCAAAAACCTCACGTGATCTTATTTTTTAAGAAGTAGGGATTTATTTATGACATATTTAAAACCTTATTTTTAGATTATTTCGTCACGTGATTTTGTTCGGAATTTGGTGTGATGAAAAAAAAGTCTTAAAAACGTTTGAAGTTCATCAACAAATATTTTTGACGTAATTTGAGTCCTTTTTGAAATTACCGTATATGGTGTATCGTATATAAAATTACCATTCATCTTAGAGACTTGTAAGTATCCTCACAAGAATCGGAAGGGTCAACTTTCTGATGAAAATATGAGCAAATATGGGTCAATTTTGTACTGAAAGGGCGCCAGAGAGCAAAAATCCCACTGACCATTTTTGCTCTCTAGTGACATTTAAGTACATAATTGACCTATTTTACTAATATTTTCATGAGAAAGTCGACTCTTCCGATTATTTTGGTAGTACTTTTAAGTTTATACGATGAACTTGATATTGCCCTTGACCTTGAACGAGAAATAAAATATTCCACAACAATTTAAGAGCCATTTTACTAGGGAATTTTTTACAAAAAAAAACATAATTATTTTTAGACATAACAATAGCAAATCATTCAAAGTTAAATATGAGGTAGTTTCAAATATAAAGGTTAAATATAAAGGTCAAATATAAAGGTTAATTTCATCTTATTGTTGCAGTTTTGTGTGTAACTGGAGATCATTTTCGCAAATTTTCATTTAATTATCCCCATTAAATGCCTTTTTATGCGTTAAATTTTCTTTTTTATTGTATATCAAATTGGCTGAATTGTATTTGAAAATAATAAAAAAAATATGTTAATAATGAAACTTTGCTTATATGGCTCGATTTTCAGAATGACAGCTAGACGGCAGAAATCAAGTCTGGGTACAGACTCACTTCCAAAGTCTACGAGTTAAACATTGGTAAATTGCTTACGTTATGTGATTCGAACTGTCACATATTTCTTTCGGATTATTATCCGTGTGATTTTTGAAAAGTTGATACATGGGAGGCTCAGTATCGCCTAGAAAAACCTACGCAATTTCAGGTTTTTTATGCAAAATATTTCCTTAGCGTGTCCGAAGTCAGATCAACTGTTATTGTTTTCCCTATCGTAGTGACTTAAAATTGCCATAAAAAGACAGATAATTTGTTAACGAAGAAAAAATTTCATTAAAGCATGCGAAAATTTTGACCACTTGGTTTCAGGAAATTTAATTTCTGTGCCAATACCATCGAATTTACCAATATTTTTAAATTCCGTACAAAATGAACTTTTTCATTTTCCACAGGTTTAAAATGCACGAAAACCGATAACATCCTTGCGCGGTCACTCTTTCAAGTTCTCTAGAATATGCGAGAATTTATTTTCAAATAATCTCCCGTCTCAAGTTCCGAACTTAAAAACAAAACTTCCAGACTTTTAAGAGAACTTGGACAGGAATTTATGTGCGAAAACGTTTTTTATCGGAGAACTGACTGATGTGACGACCAGAAAGAGGTAACAAAATTAATTTTTGTTTGAATTTATAACAAAAATAGAAGGGAAACTACCATATTTTATTTTTTTGGGGAGAAATATTTCATAAATTTTATTGAAAATTAATTTCTATTTGTCGACAGTTATTTCAATGTCATTTTTCACGATAACTACAGGAGGAGAAAATATCGGCAAAAGTTTTTTGTCAAAAATTTCGGCGATATGGAGACAGAAATAAAATGGTTTGTTCAAAAAATTGTTCAAAATAACGTCACATTTTGCTTAATATTTTAATTTTATAAAAAGTTTTACAATAGTTTCAAATAAAAGTGAATCATGAAAATGTATACAATTAAATATTTTAACAAACGCAATCAAACAAAAGTTCAAAAACGTATATTCAAAAATTTTTCGTTTGGAAATAAAAAACGCATAGTTAGGGAGAATTCCTTAGAATTTTGGCTAAAATCGATAACACGCCATCATATAAAAGAACATCGCACAAGGCGTGAAAAATGGCGCCCAAAAAGTTGTATGATTTTTTTGTGAAAAAGTGGCTATACCCATGAAATCGACATTACTGTTCCAACTTTGGATAAAATCAGTCAAAACACGGGTTTTTTCGAATTTATGGGTACCCTTCGGTGGCGGACGGGTGTTCTTAATGCCACTATAATTTGAAAATGTTTTCCAGTTTCAAAGGTGTTTTACATTAGACTCAATGAAGTTAGGTATGAAATTATCATTAAACCTCAAATGACCACACAATTCCATCTTTATTATCAATTTTTGCGATATGGGCACTGGCTGAAATACAGCTAAACTTTGTTAAATTTTGTAAGTTTTTTCGGCGATATTGGGCCGGTGATATGGACCCTTCTGTATGCAGGGTCCGGCGATATGGGAACAGGAATTATTTAAGCTCAAAATCGTGATATTGCGTAGGTTAAATTCGGCGATTTAAGCAAATTTAGCAATATTGAAAAAAAAATATTATCATTTCTGAAGCCGGGTTTCTCAGAAACTCCACTTGAGAATGTGTAAAAAAGAACCCAATTATCGCCCCCATGGGGCCCCACATCCTTAATATCGATTACGACTAGAGTTAACCCAAGGAATATCATGGTGGCAATTAATTTTTTTTACAAAACATTCGAGTTCGAAATCCAGAATTTTCAAAGTTTGAATATTTTTAAACTTCAACTCGAATAACACTGGTATTTCACTATGATATTAACATTTTTTAATTGGTAAATGTGACCCATTAAAGTAGTGAGAGTGGGACCCGGAAAAGCGGGAAATTGGACATCTGACAAATTTGTCAGCAGAATATTGATATTCAGACGTGAACTTTCAAGACAAGGTCACTCAAGTTCAGAAAAATTTTCAGAATTTTTCTCAGACAAAGGTCGAAAAGTTCAAAAATTTTTCACGAAAAATTTTTCAGATAAATCTTCAGACAAAAATTTTCAGAAAAATTTTTCAGAAAAAAATTCTCTGAAAAATTTCAGAAATGAATTCTGTTGAAAAAAATTCAGAAATAATTCTCTGAAAAATTTCAGATAAATTTTTCAAATTAATTTTTCAGAGAAATATTCTAAAGAGAATTCAGATAGATTTTTCAAATTTATTTCAAGATAAACTTTGTCAAATTAATTTCAGATAAAATGTTCAATTAAATTTTACAGATAAAATGTTAACGTAGATTTTTCTGAAAAAATTTTCAAATAAATTTTTTAGATTGAATGTTTTAATGAATTTTTCAGTTAAAATTGACTGACAATATTTGTATTCGATGAAATTACGGTTTCAGATTTTTTACTTTAAAATTTCCTGACGAATATTCAACAAAAATATTTTTTCTAATAGAAAATATTTGACAATATTTTTTCAAGATACAATTTTTTTCCAACTATATTATTTCGAGATAAATACGGTACGAAAAGTTTTTTCAAAGAAATAAATAACAAAAAAACTTTGTAAAATAATATTTTTAAAGTCGCTCAAAAAAATATAATTAATCTAAAATTATTGGATGTCAAATTCGAATCAGTAAATGAGATTGTTATTCAAAATCTAATTCTGGCAAATAATATGTATATGGAAAAGAAATTAAGTCGAAAAAAGATAATGTTAAAAAAGATATATATGTCAAAAAGACATAAGGTCTAAAAAGACATAAGGTATAAAAAGATATAAGTTTTTCGGTAAAAATGTTGTAAAAATGAATTTTTCTGCACCTTTTGTCTTTTTAGACCTTATGTCTTTTCAGATATCATGTCTTTTTAGACATCATCTCTATTTATGCAAAAACATATTTATCTAACGTTTCGATTTATTCTCATTATCAAAGATATTTATGCATTATATTTTGAAAAACATTATAATTTCACATGAAAAAATTCGGGTTTAAAACTGAAATTCTTAATTTTTTTCATTGTTTAGTTACTTATTTGTTTTTTCGTGAAAAAAGAAAGTGTCTGAAAAGAGATAATGTTTGAAAAAGACATGATGTCTAAAAGACATAAGGTCTAAAAAGACATAAGGTGCCTTAAAAATTAAAAAAAAAGGCCCTTTTTTTGTCTACCTTGATGTCTTTTTAGACCTTATGTCTTATTAGATATCATGTCTTTTTAGACATTATCTCTTTTTAGACATATATTTCGAAATTTATCATATTTTTACATAAAAAATTGCCATTTTTCCGATTTTTTCTTGAAAAAAATTATGTCTGAAAAGAGATTATGTCTAAAAAGACATGATGTCTAAAAAGACATAAGAAGTCTAAAAAGACATAAGTGCCTAAAAATTGAGAAAAATGGATTTTTTGTTGTACCTTATGTCTTTTTAGACCTTTTGTCTTTTTAGACATCATGTCTTTAAGATCATTATCTCTTTTTAGAACATTATATTTCGAAATTTATCATTTTTTACATAAAAAAATGCCATTTTCCAATTTTTCTCGAAAAAAAAATATGTCTGAAAAAAGTTATGTCTAAAAAAGACAGTGATGTCTAAATAGACATAAGGTCTGGAAAGACATAAGTATAAAAAGACATAAGGTTTGAAAATTTAAAGTTTATGTTAGTGTTAATTTTTGGAACTTTACCATTTTTTACAGAAAAAAAATCATGGTCAATCCGGATAAGAAAAAAATTTCAGTTGCGTGGTTCAAGGTTAGTTCGTACTTGCTAATAAAATTACAATAGGCCCATGCGGTGTGCTCTTATTGATCGCTCAATTTCATGGTCAAAACTCAAGACTCGAAACAAGTACATTCTATTGTTCAACAATAAAAATAAATCGAGAAAAAATGAAATTGAAAAATTTTCAAACTTTTCAAGATTGTACATTTTCTAATATCAGAGAGAATTTTGTCTGACAACTGGGTTGAAGTCAGAATATGCTACAATTGCAACATCATTACAAATTACATTGTTGGAGAACTTGACTATAAACTAGATAACTTTCTTGAATATGAACTCTCCATTTTCTGGGCAAGTCCAGCTCTTCAATTACCAGAATATGTTATGAAAGGTATGAATTTCTGATTTCTGCTGATTCTGATCAAACTCTTGGGAGCCTGCTGAAAAACTTGATCATATGAAAAATCTGACTCAAACATTGAGTAACTTGCCTCAATTTCAAGTCACAATAATTATCTACGAAAAAGTTTGCTGGATGTTTGTTCTTCCAACTTAGTAACGCAATTGTCAACAAAGACTTTTAACCGCAGTTCACAAATGACTGTGATGCTGAAAAGATTTGGAATCAGTGCAAAGCAAACCACGCTGTATATGATTTAGTTAGCTTGCAGTCGAGCAAATTCAATGCTGAAAATGCGCAGTCTGAAGTTCCAGGTTGATAATGATACTTGACAAAAATGTGCTGAAATCAATGCAGAAGCTTGTGGAATTCAAGAACGTTGACTCGAATTGCTCAGAATTAGTCCCGGAGAGATGTCGCCAAGCGGCCACTCTAATTCATTCCTCTATCAATGAAAGTTAAGAAAGTTTGAACTTTGACGAAATTAGGTGGCGCTCTTGTGAACTCAACTTGAACTTTCAAACCAAAAAATCAGAACAATGACGTCGTGAACATGCTCAAAAATTTGTTCAATTGTTTAAAAAAAAAGAAATGTGTCGAGATATAAATCAATTATTTTTATTTTAATATGCAAACAACAACAAATTTTAGAAGACTTACTGTAATGGCCATGAATTTGAGATTCTACTAGATCAAATCACTGAGAATATGTTAATGAAGCTTTACAATTTGGTTGCAAGATGAACTAGAATCAGATTCGAAAATAATTCTGCGCAACTCGCCATTCAAGTATATCTGCATAATATATGCGAACGTTTATAACATTTGTTGAATACAAACAATCCAAAATCTGTGGGAAAAAATGTATTCTAGGCCTATTTCTCAACCTTACTCTTTATGAGAAGATTGGCCATGAAAATTGAATCAGAACCTTAATTTGCCGTCCTCAGCTAATGTATCCTGCTGAAGTGTAAAAAGAAGCAAACTGGAATATGTCATACCAGCATTTCATCTATGCATTCATTTTTAAGGCTGACAATTTTGGCGCTGACCTTAGGCCTGCAGTGTCCATAATAATAAGCTCTTGGATCCAATTTCCCACTTGCAAAATGGCATGTCCACTTCTTGCGTAACGTTATACGATAGAATTAGCGTCACTTTAATCACCATCGTGATTTGAGATGTATCTTTGTATCGCTTGGATAGGCGCCATTGAATATAACCAACTCTTTATCGTTTGGAAAAGTGTCACCCTCCAATAAAATAATAGACAAAATAACTTCAATAAAGTTCGCATATCCGGTTAATTCTTCGCCTATTTCAAAGCATGCTCTTTTGATGATGTCAGCTGATTTCGTTTAAAACTTTCAATAACTTCGATTTTCGGCGTTTGAATCTACACGTCAGAGATTTTCAGGTCTTTCACGGATAATCGGCTGCGATTCTTCCATAATTGCAGCAGAGATAGTGTCAATTGTTTTTCTTACTTTTGACTGTACAGGATATGGCAGCAGGTTTGAAGGGTACAGTGCAGAGGGAAAAAATGGTAATAATATATTTCAAAACTTTATTTTCTGTCTCCAGAGCATTTGACGTTTTCAAGACTTTGTGAGATCTCGATCGGAAGATTTATCCAGGTTGTAACAGCCCTGGTTGTAATTCGGCATAACTTGTGATTCAACTTAATTGAATTCGGCCATTCGTTGAACCACAACTACTGCATTGAACAATTATTCTTGGTGGAATTGAGCTGAATCGATTTAACCAGTTTGAACTGGAATTCTTCATCAGGAAAGGCACCGTTTATCAATCCTGACGCACAGTACTTCAGTATTTGGAAGCAATATGCGGTTTCAATTCAGGAATTTTATCATGTTTGATATGTTTAAAAGAAAACTCAGTTACTTTATAGAACAGATGATTTATGTTTAATAACATCTAAGTAATCGGAGGGTTTATATATCATCATAATAGCACTCTGCGTTTAGTGGTACTAATTACCAGATGGTTTCACTCTTACGATTTTTTCATTTGCTGCAGCGCGCGGCGTGCCGCCTTTAAGATAACTCACGAAATGGCGCCTTTAATCATTTTCATAATAATAATTAAATTTGAAAATTCTTGCATCTGGAATTTCATTAATACATCCGAACCTTGAAGCTCTTTGATTTCCGGTGTCTTAATATCTAACTGATTGACTAGATACTCTAAGTGAAATTCCAAATCGTGTATATTTTGCCAAAACTGTACTATTTTTACCAGTCGGATCATTTTAAAAGATATTTTTACCATTGTAGGACCAATATTTATTTGTGAAAATGACAATCAATGATTTTGAGGTCTAAAAAATCAAAAAAAAATGTGGTCCGAAAATTTTTTTTGTAAATGTAGAGTGCTCGGATCATAGAATATTTTGCCAAAACTTGATACTATTTTATCAGTCGGGATCATTTTATAGATATTTTTACCATTGTAGGACCAATATTTATTTGTGAAAATGACAAATCAAAATTTTGAGGTCTAAAATCAAAAAAAATGTGGGTCCGAAAGTTTTTTTTTGCAATGTAGAGTGCTCGGATCGTGAATATTTTGCCAAACTGATACTATTTTACCAGTCGGGATCATTTTATAGAATATTTTTACCAGATGTAGGACCAATATTTATTGCGAAAATGACAAATCAAGATTTGAGATCTAAAAATCAAAAAAAATATGGTCGACACATCGAAATTTTTTTGCAAATGAAGAGTGCTCGGATCGTGGAATATTTTGTTCAAACCTGATACTATTTTTTACCAGTCGGGATTATTTGAAAGATATTTTTACCATTGTAGGACCAATATTTATTTGTGAAAATGACAAATCAAGATTTTGAGGTCTAAAATCAAAAAAATGTGGTCCGAAAATTTTTTTTGTAAATGTAGAATGCTCGGATCGTGAATATTTTGCCAAAACTGATACTATTTTACCAGTCGGGATCATTTTGAAGATATTTTCACTACTGTAGAACCAATATCTATTGATGAAAATGACAAATCAGTATTGAGGTCTAAAAATCAAAAAAAATGTGGTCCGAAATGATTTTCTGCAAATGTAGAGTGCTCGGATCGTGAAATATTTTGCCAAAACTGATACTACAGGTTGAATTTTTGGTTTTGATTGGCTTTGCGGTCTAACTTGGTCCGTATACAAATATTAGGGAGGAGGGAAACGTAGCAACAAAGGTTGCGAATATTGGTCTCGTGATAAACGTTTATCCATCAGGCGTGGAAGATTTGATTGATAAATAATATCAAGGAATTGAAGAATTATAAACTTTTATTTTCCCTTTATCACACTTTGCTTAGAATGCAAGAGCCAAAGATAATATTTTCTCATCGGGTATTCTTAGAGTTTACCCGGAGTACTCAATGCTCTTTGACCTGCAGCGCCCCCCCCACAGCAAACGCTTCACAAAAACAATGATCGCAAATTCTTTCTCTATTTTATGCTTTATATTGCAGTCACAGAATTCCAATTTTCATTTATTGCTTAAGCAAAAAATATAAAAAAATCTATTTTTGTAAAGTATAAAAGCCTGACGTGCGGTTGTCCCTAAGGCGAAACTATACATTTTCGGAAAAAAGTATTCGTTCTCAAAAATTTTAAAAACTTTCAATTACTTCAAATCCCATGATTTTTTGAAAATTTTGAAAATAAATATATGACGAATATGACTCGGCATACACTAACTTTTATTTTATATTAAAAAACTTTTATGTTTACAAAAATGGATTTTTTTTATATTTGTACTTATGAAAATGGTAATACTGTAACTGCAATATTAAATTAATCATAAAATAGAGAAAGAATTTGCGATCCAATTTGTTTTTGTGAAGCGTTGCTGTGGGGCGGGGCGGCGGCTGCAGGTCCAAGAGGCATGAGTACTCCGCGGTGAAACATCTAACAATAGAGAAATATTATCTTTGCGCCTAGCGCATATCTAAGCAAAGTTTTCCCTTAATAGACATAAAACACGATATCATGAATAATTTCATGCATTGTAAGTTGCGTTAAAAAAGTTCAAGGAGGTATGATCCACGTGTTTTACGGCCTACGGCACGGACCTTCTTGTTTGAGTTAGACGCGGCAACTTGCAATCAAAATCTAAAATTTCATCCTGTATTTTACCAGTCGGGATCATTAAATATTTTCACCGCATTGTAGGACCAATATTTCTTTGTGAAAATGACAAATCAAAAAATTTTGAGGTCTAAAATCAGAAAATTTTGGACCCGCATTTTTTTTTTTGCAAATGTAGAACTTAGCCGCATACCCTTATGGCGCGTACCATGCAACACCGTACCATGAGGTCGTACCTAGTCCGTATTTCCAATGTCCGAACCTTATGTCCGTACCCTATTCGGCACCCTAAGTCCTTTCCTATGTCCCGTACCCTATGTTGTACCCTTTGTCCGCTCCTTATTCCGTATCCCATGTCCCGCTACCCTATGTCCGCTACCCTTTTTCCTTACTTCTATACCCGTTTATCCTATGCCGTACCCTATGTCCGTACCCCTAATGTCGCCACTCTTATGTCCGTACCTATGTCCGACCATATGGTGCTTACTCTAGCCCGCGTATCCTATGTCCGTACTCTTTGTTCCTGTACGCCTCAGCGCGTACTCTAAAGCCGAAACCAACCTCGTATTCCTTAGCCGTATCCCATGCCGCTCTATAATATGCTTCCATATATATGTCCCCTATATAAACCAATGTCAAAATTGTAATGGAATCTTAATCAGAAAAAATGTTGCGCAAATGTCTTGAATTGAAGCGACCCAAATAATGTAGCTATGAAATCGCATTATAGTAAATCGGCGGTTTGTGAAAACTCGAAATATAAAGTTCGCCGCCCCCTCCCTGTCCTAACCTGGACTTATTCTTTAGGGAGGTAGGAGCATCGATTCGGCAGAATTGAGGTCATATTTTAACTTCGTGAACTTAATTAGTTGTTTCACTTTATTGTTGCCGCTTATTATCGCTAGCCGAAATACCAGATAAATGTGGCAACTAGATATACAAAATAATATATTTTGTCTATTTGAGAGAAGATTTGAGTCCGAACATTTAATTTCGTGAATTCGTAAAATTTTTCAAAAAAATCAAAGCATTATGAAAATTTCCAACTTTTTTGTTCCAAAATCTTTTTTTATTTATGTTTTTTTGAAACTGTGTTAATAAAATTTATATAGCCAGTTAACTTTTTTTATGCACATGTCCGGGGTTTGCGCGTATCTTTTAGAGGATCGTAAACCATACCAGTTTTAGGGTTTTCTGCCTGTCAAAAGCCAAGCGAGGAGTATTTTCCCCGAGGCCACAGTCTCAAATATAAGCAAAAAAAAACAGTTTTTTGCATCGTTTAAGCGCCGGATGAAAATTTGTATGAGTAAAAACGGACCTCAGGCTTGCGCACGTTCTCTGTGAATCAAGATAAAGAGCTATATAAGTATTCGTCTATCTTCAAAACTCAGGGGGAGTGGCTTTTTAAGTAGAAAAATAGTGCCACTTTTTGAAAGGTCGTCCTGATTGGTCTGCCAATCAGAGGCCTTATGTGATCTCTCTTTTTTGTGAAAACCAAGAATTATTGTTCAATTACCTAAAACTGAAATGAATATCGTTAAAGTCAGGCACAAGCAGTTTTGTTAACAATATAACGAGAAAACTATAGTGCAACGGAAAAATAGTTTGCTCATGTAGCATGAAAAAAAAATACAACTTTCCGTGCGCCAAAAAATAGGCTAAAAAACAGTCCTTTTCGCCAGCTTTGATACCTTTTTAAGTGTAGAAAAATTAAAAAAAAAGGAACAACAGTTTTTTTCCGACGCTTTGAATTTCGGCAAGATAATGAATCAAATTTTGAAACATTCTAAATAGGACGAAAAAAATACAGTCTTTTCAAGAAATTTTTAGCTCCTGGTTAACCTCATTTACCGGTTGGTCAACATGCTATCTTAAAATTATGATTCAAACGTCTTTCCGAGATTACGAACTAAACTTAGTCAAAATGTTTATTCATTTCCTATGTCTATGGCCGAGAGAAAATAAGCAATTCAAAAAGTCCATTTCCTAATAGAACCCCCTTAAGGGGGTAGCATGCGTGTGGCGATTGGTACATTTTTCGGATGCGATTTTTGAAGAAAAAAATGTGAAAATTTTAATATTATTTTTATCTAAAAGGAAAAGGTGTCCCCCCCCGCATAGAACTTTGCCCAAAAACGTTTTTTAAAAAATATTTTGTGCAACTGTTTACATACTTAGGTATCTGTAAAAACATCAAAAACCACTTTTCATTATGACTCCATTTCCAACTTTGACCCGATGATGAGATTTTTTTGAAAGCAATATTTTATAAACCTTCATGACATTGTCGGGGTGTTATGCACTAATTAGTGGGAGAATAATGTATCCAATGAAAAGAATTTTCCTCGATATGAGAAGTTTTTTCGCATGAAAAATGGCATAAAAACAGCTTTTTTGGAAAAAAATATTGACCTTTCAATTGGGCGATTAAAAGTATTGAAAAATGTCCTCTGACTTTCAAATAAAAGTAGCCTATAACACACGAAATTTAATTGAAGATTTGTTGAGGAAAAATAAAATTTTTATATAATTGGCAGTGCCAAATGGCACAAACCGGTTCCTATCAATAAGTGTGTGTAAATTCATCAGAAGTTCAGAAAACGATATTCAACTTGACCTTGCATCGGTGAAAATTACGAAACGCAAATAGATACCAGAAAATTTCAGACAAGTGATTCGGCTGATTTTTTACCAGAGCATTTCAAAAAAAATTACTAATTAAAATTTTTGGACTTTGATTTGCGGAAAAATTTTCCATAATATTCTAAAGAGTCGACATACAAAAGTGAGCAAAAAAACATTAGCCTGAATTTTTCAAACAGGGCAGTCAGAAAATATGTAAGACATGGCATGAAAAATTAGTTATCAGAAAAAATTTTGGACGAAAAATGCATTTAAATTTCATAATGCTTTGAATTTTTTCGAAAATGTTACGAATTATAAAATAAAAGTGTGAACTCGAAATCGTTCCTTAAATCGATAAAAAATGATTTTAATGAGGGCTGATACACATTTATTGTGTTCAGCTAACGAATAATAAAGCACAAAAAAATAAAAACAACTAATTATTTTCGTAAGTTAAAATTGACGCCAGTCTGCCACATCGCTGCTACCCCTCAAAGTCTTTAGATTAGAGACGAATAATTTTAATTATTTATTTTTTTTATTTTTTTGACATTCTGCACAACATGAATGCACTAAAATGCCAATAGAAAGCTGAATAACGACGCCCTTGCCACGAAAGGACCTTCACCCGGGAATACCAGAGGTAAATTTTTTTAACCTTAATATACAGTGGGTGAGACCAATGGGTAAACACTTTTCGGCCAGATTTGATTTTTCATGCATCTCTTAACATTTGTTCTGAGGAGTACTTGATACAAATTTTAGCCAATTTTGGCAAAATATATCCTTTGAAGGAGATAGATTTGAAGTCGTGAAAATTGTGAAAAGATCCGTCGTTATTTGGGTTCTAGAAATTTTCTAGATCACCAGATCAACAAAGCTTTGATTAACAGTTTCGACATACTACCGTTTCGGGTTATATTGTTGAAAATTTGAGCGTTAATTTTGATAGACCGTCTGGCAGAGATCAGATTTGGCAAGTTTGGAAGCCTATTGGTGTAATGGCTAAAAATAATTTGTGAGTTACTTGTGTCAAGATTAAGGCTGGATTACAAATGGCATTTTGGAATTATCGCTCCAAGATTCAATTTCCCTGAAATAGCTCTGCAGAAATTGCAAATGCAGACAAATTAGCCTCACATCCCTTAAGTTTTCAGAAAAATACATGTTTCAAATAAAAATTCGGACAAGTTAGACGCAATGGGTTACACCCTTCGTGGTGAGACCTAATGAGCAACAGTGAGACCCCATGTGGCAACACCTTTTTCGAAAAAGCTCGTTGTAGTGCCCATTGGTCTCGAGCCCACTGTATAGCATTCACGATCCCTAACTAACTCCTAGAACAAATAAAATTGTGTGGAAAAATGTTATTTTATCAGTCGAGTATTAATCCAACGAAATGCCAACTTTCATCACAACCAAAAATGATTGATGTCTAAAATTGTCAACCTTTTGATTAAAGAGAGTTCTTTGATGGCGTCATAATTATTTGCAACCATATAAGACACTTACTAACTGGCCTGAATGTGTTGATCTTAATTAATATTTTGGCGAAAAAAAACCTTTTTTAATTCATATTCTTAGGGCAATTTGTTATTCTAAACTTTACTAGTGAATTTAATATTATCAAAATAAGTCTTTGTATATGTATATTTTGAGCTTAAAACTACAGAAATATTCCGCAGCGCCTAGAGTTTTGCGGCATAACTTTTGTTTTTAGGCCTTAAAGAAATTTCGCCGGATAATATTTAAATGAGGAATTTCAAGGCTAAAACTAATTCAATCAGAAAAAAATTTCTATGTCCAACAAGAAAAGTTTTTATGCAAAAAAGACTGAATAAAAAAAACACGTTTTTGGGTATATACTTTGTTTAAGCTCAAATAAAGAAAATTCGCCGGATAATATTTAGATTATTATTTCTGCAGTCACTGCTAGTTCAAAATTAATAAAACGGATAACATCACATACTCAAACGATCCTGAAATCAAAACGTCCTGACAGTTTCTTCAGAAAGTCCTGAGTTTCTCAACGTCCTGACAAAAATTTCAATATTGATACCAATTTTATGCGCACGTCCTGACACTTATCGATTTTGGATAAAAAATATTTTTGGAAAAAAAATTGATTTTTAAAATTGAAAGTGGTTTAATTATTGAAAATCAGGTACACGCAAAATACTCATAACGTCTGAGCAACAAACGTCCTGACAGTTCTCAAAACGTCCTGACAAATAATTTCATATTTGATGGGCAATTTTTAGCCAAACGTCCTGACACTTATCGATTTTGATGAAAAATATTTTGGAAAAAAACTGTGATTTTAAATGAAGTGGTTTTAATTATTGACTAAGTAATAATATGTGTATACGAAACGTCAAATAATACAAATATAAAGAACAATTTATATATTTTATTGTTCAAAATATTAAGTTTATTTGAACAAATTAGCGAAATGCAGCGAATTTTGTGAGTTTGGTTTATTCGACTTTAAGTGAGGTGGAAGGCTTCAAAAAGTTTGGGCATAACTCTGTGCAAAAGTGCCAATTCAAAATCGAAAATCATCCTTTTTTTCGTTGTTGGAGTTCTTGTTTTACTCAAGTGTTCATTCATTTTTTCAATTTATGTCCTTGTTCTTGAAAGTATAAGGAACCGATTGTCTTGTTAACAATTCTTCTAAGTTGAATTGTGAAATGGCTTCGAAACTTTTGCATAAGAATAAATCCAGGATTATTTTGGATATAATTAAGAAACTTTGATTTTTTCTTTAAATCTGTATAGCAATTACGGGAGCTACCCTGGTCCTTTTTTAATAAGTTTTCGAAGCCAAATTTTTTTATTTAATCTGGCTTTTAAAAACAACTTAATCCGGTAAACATTCTTAGAAGCTCAAGACTGAGCAGCCAAATATCTTGTGAAAAAAAAAATAAAAAAAATCAATCGGATGCAATTTGTTTTATATTTTCTTAGATTACTGAAATTGTTAAATTACTAAGATTGTTTCTTAAAAGAAATTGGTAATCAAATCGTCGAAATCGGATCATTTGTTAAATTCAATTATTTATCAGATATTTGTGCTCTGTTTAAGCTATCATAAGGAATTTAATCGGATGATCGCTAGGCAAAGCTGAATTAAATAGAAAATTTTGGCTAAAAATCTAGTAAAAAAAAGGACGGCAAGGCTATTTTTGGTTTTCAACCCACAGATTTCAGTTATTAGAACAAAAAAACAATTTGGCAAAAAAAATGCGTCAAATTTTATTAAATGCTCCGTTTTTTTAGGTTGATAACGAGACGAAAAGTCTCGTGCATTTGAAGTCCAAAACCCGTGGAACGAACGCTAATTGGTCGAGAGGCATGTTAAGGAAAGTTTTTTAAGAAACAAAGTTCGTTAGTGGTAGGGTTTAGGAATAACTAGGATAAAATACGGTTAAAAAAAAAAATTTGCGGGTATTTTCGATGACTCAATCACTTCCGGTTAAACCGGAAGTGAGGTTAAAATTGTGTTAATTTATTTATATATTAGCTTGGGGTTATTTTGAAGGGTTAAATAGATCTCAAAAAAAAAAATTGGCGATAGATTTTCGATTGACTCATCACTTCCGGTTTAACCGGAAAATAAGGTTTAAATTTTATTTTTCTTAAAAAACTTTTTAGAAGGCAAAGAGCATTACCCTTCAAATGGAGACAAACTGACAATTAGCTAAGATGAGCTATTAAGCGAAGGCTCGGCGCCTTTGGCATTACTGAATTGGAATCAAATGAAGAGGGCATAGGTCAGCGGCGACTCAGGGAGGGGGTTTGGAACGTGTATTTATTTTGTAAAATCTATTTTTTTAATATAAAAATCACACGTCCATACCTCCTTAAGAGTCGAAGAACGAAAACAAGAGGGCGAGAGGCGGGAGAAAGATGAATCAGGGAGCGGGGAAGGACAGCGAAAGTCAGTGATCCGAGAATTTCGTAGCCGAATTTAGTTCGGGTTCGAGATTTTGGATCTCCGGTCCTCACTGAAGATCGGCAATCGCAGGACAAAGGCAGAAAAAGAAACTTATGAGTAGAAACCTCTTTAAAAAATGTTATTTATTTCAGCCAGAATAAATTTGAAAATTTTTTTTTTGATTTTTTCGAAAATTTTCGAATTTTTTCGAAAATTTTTTGAAAATTAATTTTTTTGTCTTTTTGATTCGAAAATTTGAAAATAATTTTTTTTTCGAATGTTGTTGACAACCCCTCTTTTATTTTTAAAGATTTTCTGCGAATTTTTTTAGCCGACATATGGCGCCAAATTATTGGGCGCCAGGATTGTACTGTGGAGGTAGGCAGGTCGAGTGGTCCGAATTCAACCGCTATTTCCTGGGTCCCATCCTTACTACTCATTAAAACGATGCATGACAATTGAAATTATCGGAAATGGTCTTAATCGATTCTAGAAAATTTCAATTATTTTTCGACAAAAAAAATGTTCAACCTAATTATCGAATTTAAAAACGCTGATTGGTTTAAATTATTGTTTTATTTATATTAATTAGTACACTAATTATAAGTAACTTGAAAAAAAAAAACGTTTTGACTACCGAATTCAATTTTATTAATATTTGGTTTTCATACTATTTATACCATCACAAATAAAAATTCAAAAATATCCAAAAAAAAATTTACAATAAAACATAATTTTGGGGACATCGTTAGAAAATACTGTTTAACATGAGATGAAGGAAATATAATTTAATACGGTGGATGGATCGTTTAATAGTTTGGTGATGTTTAAGTGTATTAATTTTTCGTATTTTGATCAACTAGGGACTAACCGATTTCCCCGAAATCTGTTATTTCATTGGCAAAAATTATGATTCAGAGTATAAAAAATCCCCGGCGAAGAAAAACAAAACAAGGGAGCATATTTGAATTCAGTTAACCCTTAAGACCGTTCGAAAACAAACTTAAGTGAAGACACAAACGCTATTGAAGTTAAACTTTGAGTGCTTTAAGTGTGATAACCAGACATGGATTTATCTCATTTTAAAAATTTTATATAAGGCAGAAGACCAAAAAATTTTTAGAAAAATTAATGCAAGGATTATTGAAAAAAAAAAAAAAATAAATCTTTTCAAGGTACGTAAATAAGAAACGAAAAATGAATTTTAGTCTTTTTCTTAAAGTCTTGTATTTTTCGCATTTTTAGAAATCACTAGGCGTAAAAAACAGAGTTCTAGCAACAGTTAAGTCATTATTATCAAAATGACAGATCTCTCCAATTTTCCTGAAAACGATTCTCCTCAGAAAATTTCTGGAGTTTGACAAGATTAGAATAAATAAGCAATCAAAGGGTTTTTCTGGAGAAATTGAATCCGAAAAGTCAGAAAAAGATTACTTTTGAACGAATCATCGAAAATTAATATTAAATTAGATTTTTGAACTTCTTGAGCAAACTCTATTTAGGTTTTGCTAATATTTTTAAATGAGCGAATGATTCCCCCCCTTTTGAGACGTCTTTAACTGTTCAAAAACCTGCAAATAAAAAGTTTTGAAGCGGGTCTCAAGGCTTAAAGGTAAGAATTCTGCAATATTTTCAATTGATGATTCCAGGAAAAAATAAGTTTGACCATTTTAAGAAAAGAATTAGAAAAATTTAGCAAATAATATTACTATTATGTGTTTTATTCGCGGAAAATGGAAAGTATAGGCCTCGTGGAGAATTCATTTTATCACCCCGCCAATGAAAATATTTGAAATAGATCGCTCGTGGTTTGTATATTTATTTAAAACGCCTCCTTACGAACGGGGATAGCTAGCGCGAGAAATATTTTAAAATACATTTAACCAGCCAATCAGCTAAGATAAAATTTTGCGAAGCAAAAGAGAAAGTAAATAAAGCGCAATAAAAATACGTGGAGAAAAAATAAAATTAATTTTCATCTTCAGAAAGTGGGTGAATTCGGGCGAGCTTCCCATTGGTCGTTAACTAAAGACCGATTGAATTATTGTTCTCGATGAATCTCCCGGAACCTAACTATTCCGCATTAGCCCCCCCCAAAAAGTTCCAAATCAAAGACGTAAGATAAAATAAATTGCATATTTTCGATCACTCGCAGAATTGCATCAATTGGCTGCGCTCCTCATTGGCCGCTAACTAAAAGACCAGTTAAACCTTGGAGGCTCCAAGGAAGCCGATTTTTTCGGTCGACTTTGAGGGCGGCTCAATTACGAAGAAAAGTAAAAGGTGCTGGCAACTTTATCGTTCTATAGTCCTCGAGATTAAAGAATAGAGCTTAAACTTTAATAGTGATGTAATTCAGCATTTTGACTTTATTAAACACCCTATAAGAAAAGTGAAATGTTAAAATTGTGCTTCAACCTACGCATTTTATTGTGAGGCAAATGGGAGACGTCAAGACTTAAAAATCAATAAAGGAAAAGAATTAGGAATTTGAATTTTCTAAAAAGTGACTTCCTCGATCACCTGCAATTTTCGGTCTTTAATCTAGCAAGTGTTTCCGCAAAAACGAACCTAACACTACGTCAAAATTTATCGAAAATCACTTTTGAAAGAAATAAAAATTTACGTTAGAGCCGCCAGGACTAAAATTGAAAAATGGCAGGGCATGTTTGAGAAATTTATTCCTAAAAAGTGAATCATTCAAGAAGGAACCTCCATTTCTGGTAATTTTAAATTCTTACAGGGGTTTTTGAAAATAGTCCGGACCTCCAAGGGTTAAGTCATGTTTTGCTCAATTGATTCTCCGCCAAACGCTTACTTTCCATTTCAGCCTCGAAAATAAAACCACATTCTGTAGAACTAATTTTTCGATTTGGGATGTAATAAAAAAAAAAAGAGGCTTTGTTAAAAAGTTTATTTTTAACATTTTTTCAAAACACGTTTTTTCAAATTACGTTTTTTCATAATTGTAGAACAAATACGATCGAAATTTTTGGGCAAAATATTTTCGATACCTGTCGACGTAGTAGAAACCGGGAGGGCAAAAGAATAGATCTGCATTTTAGGGTTTTCAAATTTCGATAACTTGTTTCGTTATCTTCTGAGCCCCGAATCTAAAAATCTCAAAAACCGTTGAGTAACGACCCCTTAATTCCGGTCCCCTTAATTGACATATTGCTCGAATGGAAAACATTTCGCAAAAAAAAATTTTTTAAAAAAACTAATTCAATCTCAAGGACTTGAACTGTGACCTGAGAGATTTTGTGGGCGACCCTCGAGCAATGTCTTACACATCAATCCAGATTGGTCGATAATATCGTCCAAGCTAAATTCTGGATCAGATTCGGCGTAAATCGACCTCTTTTTATTAAATATTGGATATCTTTATTGGAGTGAAAAAGCTTTCAAGAAATGAGTAAAACTTTTTCCCCAAAAAATCTCAGAATCTTGCACAAATCTATTTTCAAAGGCCGTGTTTTCATGAAATAGCTAAAACATAAATTGGGTAGGATTTTTCGAGCTTCCTATCAATCTCTCAATTTTTCGGCATACTCAAACGTCCTGAACAACAAACGTCGCTGACAGTGTTTCTGCACGTTTCCTGACGAAAAATTCAAAATGGTTCGAATTTTTTGTCGATTTTTATTAGAGTCCTATAGGTATATCTATTGGCTCGTACTTTGATTGCGCAAAAATTTGGATTAAAACGCTTGCATTTTTCATACGTCACTTTCCACTGTTCCAGGACGGAATTATTAATATAAAAAATATGGACCATAGTCATTTTATTGTTTTACATATTTATCCACTAAAAAGATGTAAACAAAAAGTCAGTTCACTTCTGGAATATATATGTCAAATTTTTGAGTGATTAACTAAGAAAATTTGATTTTTCAAGCCATTTAATAAAAAATCCAAAGAAACTTGGACAATAAGATAGTGAAAATCAAAGGGCGATCTTGTACGCATTGTATAACAGCAAGATTTTTATATCTTAATTCTCAAAATTTTGAATGTATACCCAAATTGGTATGAATTTTTCCTTTCGCTTCAAATTAAACAATTAGTTGATTTTTTATAATTTGATTTATTTTCATTTATTTTAATTCACAATTAAGTATTTAGCAAATATTATATTAGCATTGATCGATATTGTTATCCAGATATTTCAATAAATTACTCTGTACTGTTGACGATGATATCCCAACTCGTCGAATATGACTTGTTCCTATGTTGAATAGAACAAATTTTGTGAAAAATATTGCCATTTGTTGCATCGTCATTTACACTGTTTGTGCGCGCACTTTTGAGAAAAGCTATTGGGCCCATAGAACAGCTCGTTTGGGTCCCTGAATTCACATTCTGGGAATAAGTTGCTTTTGTGTAATTTTCTTTTGGACAGGCTCCACTGACATTCAGTTCGTTCCATGGTCGATTTTTTGGTTTCCGCTAAAATAAAGGAAAAGATGACATTGTGAAATAAATTTGTTGGAAAATCCAAAATAGTTCATTGTGAATAAAGAAACGCGGTATCGAACTACTAGTAAAAAAATTTATTAATTAATTGCAAGTAATAAAATTGGTGTAAAATTTGGTTTGCTTTTTTTTTTTTTTTTACCGCAATGTTTTCGATAACTTAATTTGTTAGCTGACCTTTATAAGTTTTGCACTTGCACTTTCGTTTAACTCCATTCGGTCGTTTTGGTTTAACAATTTAAGCTTGCCACACTTTAAAAACATTTACTGCCTTCAAAAAAAATGTATTGGTCATTTCCAGCGACCGATTGTCTTCATCAAGATTTCTAGCCGATCTAAAAAGATATCATCAATTAAATTTTCTGAAGCACTTGAAAAACAGAATTTAATGACGAATTAGATTCATTAAAAAAAAATAAACATTTGAAACAACAAAGTAAATCGATAATTAATTGTTTTAAATTAGTATTACTTATGAATTGTTATTATTAATTATAATTAATTAATGATTCATTATAATGATATGGATAATTCATTATAATTAAATTATTTTTAATTATTATCAATTATGTATCATTATTATCATTATTATCAATTTATTATTTTAATTATTATATAATTATTATTAATCTATTATTAATTATTATTATTATATTAAATATTATTAATTATTATTAATTATATAATTAATTATTATTAATTATTATTTAATTATTATTAATTATTAATTAATTATTATTAATTATTATTATTATTATTAATTATTATTATTATTATTAAATTATTATTAATTATTATTAATTATTATTAATTAATTATTAATTATTATTAATTATTATTAATTATTATTAATTATTATAATTATTATTAATTATTATTAATTATTATTAATTATTATTAATTAATTATTAATTATTATTAATTTTTTAATTATTATTAATTATTATTAATATATTGATTAATTATTATTAATTATTATTAATTATTGATTATTATTAATTAATTATTAATTAATTATTATTAATTAATTATTAATTATTATTAATTATTAATTAATTATTATTATTTTTAATTATTATTAATTAATTATTAATTATTATTAATTAATTACTAATTATTATTAATTATTATAATTTATTATTATTATTTTAATTATTATTAATTACTTATTAATTATTATTAATTATTAATTAATTGATTATTAATTATTATTAATTATTATTAATTATATTAATATTATTTAAATTATTATTATATTATTATTAAATTATTATAAATTATTATTAATTATTATTAATTATTATTAATTATTCATTAATTCATTATTAATTATATTATTATTATTTAATTATTATTAATTATTTATTATTATTATAATTATATATTAAATTATTATTTGAATTATTATTAATTATTATTAATTTATTATTAGATTATATATTAATTATATT
>SCLH01001643.1:110900-134490 GCA_004367855.1 Oikopleura vanhoeffeni | reverse complement strand
ATGAGGCTTCGATGGCGGTAGAGAAATTATAGACTCGCTTTATCAGCTCTGAGATCTTCGTTGTCACTTTAATCAGTTAATAATTAGAATGTTCGGTTTGCTTATAGCTATTTAAATATTTTTGACAGTGTCAAAATATTCCTGGATTATGTTGTGAATTCGATTCTTCTATCCTGAGATTATCGGGAGTAAGCGTATAATTCCAGACTTCACTCAAAAAAAAAGAACCTTTATTTTTCCTTAATAAAATGAGAAAAAAACGAAAATAGTGTTAGCTTCTACAGTAACGCATGAGATAGCTTCGACTCAACATCATTAAGGTTATTAATATTTTAAAATTTTAAATACTAGTAGTTTATAGACGTATTCTCACTTCTGAAAATATAAAACTAATGCAACTAATTTTAATATAACATTTTATGTCGAAAAGCACAAAAATATGAAGGTTATTAGTAGGTTACAAACACTGAAATTGGCTACATTATAAAAATAAAACTTTTGAAACAAATTGGTTAAAACATTTCGACTTAAAACCCAAAGTTACGGATCAAAAAGTGATGCACGCCCGCTCTTATTGACGTATTTCTTACGAACGTGTTTTTTGTGTACAAATCTTTTGACAAATAACAGCATTGGTGTGGCTTCACTGTAACAATAACTGTGAGTAAAAGATTTTGGTTAAATTCACCATTCTGGGTTTATTCTAAAACATATATGTGCAAAATTTTACGGCGTAACTTTGATGTTATTATATTTTATTTTTTTATAAACCATTTTTATAATAAAGAAAAATCACGCAGAAGTCAACACAATTCTACACAGATTCTATTAAGTTAGCTTAAAAATCTTTATTTTATTTTGAAGAGGTGGTAATAACTTATAAGCTATGTTATAGTCTATAACTTATAGAGCTATAGACTAAAGTCTAGTGGCGACAACATCATTGTTTCAAACATTTGTTGTCGGGATATTTTAGAGGAAGAGTCGGCACCTTAGCAAATTGGAACCGATCCGATCTCATACTTTACAAATTTTCTTCACGAACCGATCATGAACACATTTTTTACGACTTTCAATCCGTACCGAAATTTCACATGGAAACTCTTTAAAAGTGCATATAAAGTAAAAACGACGGAAGTTAGTGTTTTTAATCAGAAAACATTTTTGACCAAAAATCTCATCATTTTCAAAATGCTTGTAATTTTAACTAATTGAAAATTCCAAAAAACTCAAAACTTTCCAATAATAGAGCAAACTGATTTCAAAAGGCTTCGCTAATAGTATTATACGGATATTAGCTAAAGCTAAACGATCACAAGCAGAACAAATTAGTGACTAATTTTTTTCTCATACAATTTTTTTATGTAGAAAACATTATTGTTAAACATTATATATTTTGTGGGAAAATGAAAAATTTTTAATCAAAAATTTTAAATTTTGTTCAACAAAGTAAATTTTATTCAAAAATATTTGATTTAATTCGAAAATGTACAATTAATTTGAAATTAGAAGATTTCATTGAGAAAGATTGATAATAGTGGATGACAATTTGTCAGTGACAAACTGTAAAGTAAACGAAATTTTTTAAGGCTTTATTGAGATGATAGTTATAATTTCAAAATTTTCAATTTTTGAAAAGAAATAAAACTTAGATTTGATTGTTGAAAATTTATAAAATCAATTTCGAATTTAAATTTTAAAATTAAATTTTTTCCGATTCAGAATTTCTATCAAAATAATTATAAATTAGTATTAAATCAAAAATTGATTGTCAAATTCAAAAAATTGAAAAATTCAAATGAAAATTTTGCGTGAAATTGAATGGACAATTTTCTTCTTGCAAGTTAATTTAAAATTATGAAAGAAAAAATATTTAATCTCAAAACTATGTTTTGCTAAATTTAAATTTTTTCGAGAATATTTACTAAAGTACAACATAACGTGACCTGATATAAATTTCTGTAGCCCCGAAAATTAAATACAAAATAAATATATTTTTATTTGAAAATTGAAATTAAAATAAGACAAAATAAAATTTTTATTTTAAATAATTATATATGAGTTTCGCCTTTTTCAGACTTTTATTCCTTTGTATATTTTGTCGTATATTCATTTTTGTTTAGTGGCCAAAAATCGTTTTGTAGTGAATTGGTTTAAATAGAAATCTCATAATCAACAAATGGTGATAACGGAAAAAGCTTTTTTTCAAGCCTAGACTCTGATAAGGTATTGTGTGATAACAAACAATATTTTTCTAACAAAAATATTGTATGAGAAAAAAATAAGTCACTTAATTTGTTATGCTTGTTATCGTTAGCTTTAGCTGATATTAGTAGGAATACTATTAGCGAAGCCTTTTGAAATCAGTTTCTCTATATATTGGAAACTTTTGAGTTTTTGAATAGTTTCAATTAGTTAAAATTTACAAGCATTGTTGAAAATGATGAGAATTTTGGTCAAAAAATGGTTTTCTGATTAAAAACACCTGAACTTTCGCGTTTTTACTTATATTCCACTTTAAAAAAGAGTTTCCATGTGAAAATTTCGGTACGGATTAGAGAATTCGTAAAATGTTGAAACAATGATGTTGTCGCCTAGACTTATAATATTTTAAACTATATAATAAACCATATGTTGAAAGTTTCAAAAAATATTAATTGCCAGGATTTGCAGAAAATCGCGTTTTATCTGATACAACTGTGATGATTTGTAGTCGGCCTTATCGTGGCTGCAAAAAACCAACAATAATAATCGTTTATAGCTCTATAAGTTATAGACTATAAATAGCTTATAAGTAGCATATTCCACCAATCGATTTTCGGCCAAAATCGACCAGTTTAGTTTAGATTTGTAACATATACTGATCTGTGCCAAATTTTATTCCGCGTTTTGTTGGTTGGATTTTTTCAAAAATTGATATTTTTCCAAAAAAAATGATAATATATTTCGAAAAATGCGCATTTTTGACGAAAAAGAGGGTTTTTCGCAATTAAAAGGCTACCATAAGCTACATAAAGAAGTTGTAATTTGTACTGCGAGAGACACTACCGTTGATGGTCATGAAAATCGCTATATTTGGATCAACGTGACGTCAAAAAATTTTTTCATAATTTTTTTTAATTTTTTTTTATATTATTAACCTCCTCAAAGTTTCAGAAGAATCCACCTATTATTTCTATAAGTCGAAATTAATGGTGGAATAGCTTTTTATAAGTTATAGCACCTCTTCAAAATAAAATCAAGATTTTAAGCTCAATTAATAAGAATCAAATGCCGAATTATCAGTTTTTTGTTCAACGTCAGTTGATTAACCAAAAACTAAAGTAAGATTAACACAATTTTTATATAAAAATTGAAAAATATAATAATATCAAGAGTACACGCCGTAAAATTTTGCACATAATCACTGTATGTTTTATGTATGTTTTACATATGTATGTTTTAGAAAAAAACCAGAATGATGAATTTAAACCAAAATCTATTTGTAGACAAGCTAGATATATAGGGGATATCCCTTTTCACACTTTGCTTAAGAATGCGTAGCCAAATAGGAGAATCAATAGAAAAATGGCATATAAAAATCGACGTGACTACGCTATCTAAGCAAAGTATGAATAAAAGCGATGATTTTGCATAATTAAGTTTATCAATATTTTCTTAAATATATAAAATATTTTACATGCCTTTTTCTATTGTATGGTTATTCATTGGCTCCAAATTTCAAGATATTTTTGTTTCTTTTTTTTAAATGCCAAAAGATATTTATTTATTCTGTCAAATAGTGACTTGTCAAGAAATACGTTCACCTCTCCCGAATACTCGCGAGGAAGACTTTTAATAAGATAAGCTTATCGGAAATTCTACTACAAAACGATTTAATAGAAACAAAGCCCAGTCTCGGCTCACCCAAGAGCTTATCGAGTCTAGTGATTTTCTACGCCACGGAAGCCTCATATATATGAGATGTTTGAGAATGGCGAAGCAAACATCTCGCATAAAATATTTGTCAATAAACTGACAGTTTAATTCTGTAAAAATCTGTTAAAATATGAAATAAATAAAGCTTGAAAATTTTTCCTTAAAAAAATTGAAGATAGCGAGATGGAAATTTGTTCACAGACCGACATCAAACAAATAGGCCATAATTATTAAATATTCTTTGTATTTTATCTGCGTAATTTTAAAAGTCTAAAATTAGCTAGCGTTGGTTTTTCAAGTATTAAAAACTCTCAAATCGTAAACCGAGTAATTTGGAAAACAATTTTTTCACATTTTTATTATACTTTTATATCAGTTTACCTGTTTCTGTAGTTTAATCCGAAGTTTCATGTTTTTCACGAGTGATTTTTCTGAAACTGAAAATAATAAAACAAAAAAATTTCAAAAATTATTTTTCCAGCTGATTGAAATATTTTTCACATTTGCTGCGTATATTTGACGCGCGGAAATATGAATAATTGTTTGTAGGTAATCGAGATATCATATTCTGAGATCTGAGACCAGATTATCCAGCCAGGTTTCATTTGTTTAATTTAAGCGTCATTTAAAAAACGATTATCCGAAAGAAAAAAATAAACCTAAGTTAAGTTACTAAACTTTTTATTTTCTCTCGCATTTATCGAATTCACAGACTAAACCTTTTATTTGTCTGTGAAATAAATTCTATCCTTAATCCCAATAACTCAAAAAAATAATGCATATATAACCAGTATTCCTTCAATAACCTCTCAAAGTAGCGCCTAAAAAATAGGCTTTGGAAGTGTGAGGCGAAGTTCTTGTTTCTTGGTGTGAGGAAAATTAAATCAAACCTTCTGATATTAATCCTAAAGGGATATCCCTTTAAGGGGTACTGGTCGCTGAAATTAAATTTTCTCGATAAAAAACTAGCCATACAGGGATATAGAATGAACAGCCGGTTTAATAAGGCAGCGAAACATTTTTTATTTCTCAGTGATGGAAATATATGAGGTTAACCCTTGTGAGCATAGAGCATACCTAAAAATCATTCAAAAAAAGCAAAAACGGGATCGTTGAATTTTTTTTCGAATGTTTGGTTCCAGTATACGAGGTGTTGATTTATTAAGTTTTTTGGCTATGTTTCACTTCCTGAGAAATTATTTCGGAAAACTAGAACACAAATACAAATGGTGAGATAGGCCAGTTTTTAGAAAAGTGTTTTGTGCATGCATAAAAGTTAAAATAAAAATTTATTTGTATCTAGGGGCAGATATTTTTTTTCGGAAGTGAAATTTCTAAATTTTCAACTTCTCAAGTATCCCATGAAAAAATTTAAATTATTATAATAGTGAATTGTAAGCAATCAAAAATGTCGCCAAGTGTATTCATCACACATATTCACTGAAATAATAGAAAAAAGTGTAATAATCTCTTTTATAAGGAAAAGCATTTTGTTATTCAAGAAATCATGATTTTTCCAATCAAAATTTTTTGACTTATTTATAAATTACATATTTGATATGTATAAGATATAAAATCAATCGCGGACAAACTGTGACGTAGGCCAGATATCTGTGCATCGTTTTGAGCGACATAATGTCAAACTTGTGAAGACAACTGTGACCGTGTATCACGTGATAAGGTATTACCTTGCTTTTCTCACTATATTTTCTCTAGAACTAAAATTTCTAAAATAATAAAATGTTGAATGCAAAAATATCAACCTTTCAACTGCCTATAGTGATCATAAAAACTTGAATATTCCACCGCCTTAGCTTTCTGTAAAGCAAATTCACAGTAAAGCCACACAATTAGTGGCTCGGCTGGTGCCTTAGCGTGAACTTTTTTATATCTCACAGGGTTTAACGCGTTTGATGAACTGTTTTGACTTTGTGTTCATTCATTCAAGGGGCTATCGATTACGCGAGCTTTCCTAGTCGTTATTTGCAAGATTTAATTTTTGCCAAAGACTTTTAAATAATTTCTGCTGTTTTGAAAACAACTTATCCGATTATATTCTTAAGAAGCTCAAACTGAGCACAAATATTTGTTAATCATACAAATCAAAAAATGGTCTGAACGGACATTTATTTTAGTCCTTTTTTCTGAGATTTTACTGAAAAGATTTTTTATTTATTAGTTTTTTTTAAATAAAATTGGGAAAGCAACTGGTCGGATTTGGACCATGTTTTGTAATTTTTTAATTCAGAGAATTTGAGGCTCAGTCTGAGGCTGTCTAAGAATGTAGGTCGGATGAGTTGGCTTTCAAAGCCGAATAATTAAAAAATTTTGGACCAAAATAGTTAGCAAAATAAGACAGGAAGGTCAGCGTAATCGAGTATTGATGATAAAAATAATATATAATCAGAAAAAAAAGAAAAATTAGTAATTTCGGTTAAGGGGGTATAACAACTCTGAGTTTGATAAAAGGCCTTAGAGATGCTCCAAATTGATACGGGGTGATAATTAAGTGTACTAAGAACCCCAATCATCAAAAAAAAAATTTCGAATATTTTCGCCTTATTTTCGATTTGTTTTTCCATATAATGTTTTTTCAAAAAGATGAAGTTAAAGAATACGTTTGCTCGAATTGACACACTAAAACTTCAAAAGTATCGCCTTGACGTAACCAATTTGCTCATCAGTAGAGTTCACTGGCTGTTGCTTTTGAGCTAGCTTTCCGCAATTCGGAAGCACTTTTCTTTTCGGAAATTTTTGGAAAATGCACAAAAAAAATCATAATTAATCGAGTTCTTAGTCGACAATTGTAAAAAAAGCGCTCGATGAAAATTATATACTACCGTTACAGGTGATCTGTGAAAATTGAGCTCACATTTGGATATACCGTCTGGGAGGAGAATAGCATTTGACCTTTGAAAATGTCCACCTTGTTACAGATATCCTGTCCTTTGGATGTAGATGGTCCCATAAAGATAATGTGTGTTGATGTATTTTTTCCGCAGATCAGAGATAGAATACTACAAATTAGCATTTTCGGTTTCTTTTTTTTTGCTCATGAGACTGTTAGTTTTCAGTATATTGTCACCTAAGAAAAGTGCAAATCAGAGTCTTATAGCCCCCTTAAGAGTGCCTCGGTTTTATATATTCTGTCTCAATATAATCACCAAGTTATGTTTTACTACTTCAGTTCGAATGTAAAACTTTCGAATTCGACAAATTAAAATGAGAAATTTTGAAAAGTTTGAACATTATTAAAAAAATAACTTGTATTTTTGTGTCAAGATTTTTTTTACGGTATTGTTTCACAGTCAACGAAAAAAAAACTCTTCAAAGTGGCCATCTTTTACATTTTCGCTTAGTGACCAACATATTTTTAATATGCTATATGATGATATATAAACGAGATATTTGAGAATGGCGAAGCATATTATATCCCAGACAAAAATCGGCGTGAAAACTTACCCAACTTTTGATATAATCAAGTTTTGTATTAAAACTCTAATGTTTTCCGAAATTTTGCTAAAATTCTTAAAAAAACGTAGGATAAATATCTTTTTGACGGTTTCTTAAATAAAATTTATAATAATATTATTTGAAAAAAATTGCGACCTCTTTAGTTAAAGATATCATATTTGAATTGAAAACCTCGGAAAGTTTTATATCTGCGCCGTTTGGACGCTTTAAATTTCGATATGCAAAAGATGTGAGGAGGTTAAGAATAATCGCAATTTAATCCACATAATAAAATATATAGAAAATGGAAGAACAATTTTTATTTCAATTTTGAACCGAAATAATTTCAAAATTAAAATAAACTGTAATTTTCGAGTCTTTGGCCACATATCCTTTTCGGAACGGAACTCCATCTCAAAAACGCTCACTATCTCTACAGCGCGTGTTCGAATCCCACTGATGTTGTCTAAGTGATTGCTTGAGTGATTACACACCAATAAAATTTAGCGGTTCCATTTTCAAGACCCTTGCCTATAATCATATTCAATATAATCACTAAGACAACATTAGTGGGATTCGAACATGCGCTATAGAGATAGTAAGCGTTTTTGAGATGGAGTTCCGTTCCGAAAAGAATATTCGAGTTGTAGAAAAATTAATTTTAATTCCCACAATCACAATTTCAAAATTAATTTTATGCTTTAATGGCATCGAACTATACGGTTTAATTCATGCCTTATTGATGGAACCAAAATAATTCCACGCGTAAACTACGGGTTGGTTCTATTATGAATTTAATTTTTATCCTGGATTTCATATATTGATTTTTTAGTTTGTTTGTTACAGAAAACTCTGAATGATTTTTTCTATTATTCATAGCCCATATGAGTATAATAAGTAGGTATAATAGTAGGTATAATAAATTGACTATGCGCAAAAACTTGCAGCTCCCTAGGGCTTAAGGCCTGAGCCGGTAACTATTTGAGCCAGTATTTTTTATGGGACGGAAAACGCATGATAATATTAAATTGAAGTCAAATGAATTCTTAGCGTGAATTACGGGTTAACCCACCTCACCTAGGCTTTCAGGTGTGAGGCGAAGTTCTCGTGTGTCGGTGTGAGGAGGTTAAGTGAATTCGGAATTAAATTTTGTGATTCGAGGTTTTCTAGTTGATATTAAATCGATAACTTATAATAATTCGAAAATTCAATTTCGTCAAGCGGTACCGGAATTGGAAGCTGAAATTTTTCCAACGACCAAAAATCGAACAAACAAATTATAAAAAGATATTCTTAACCCTTGGAGGCTCCGGACTATTTTCAAAGACACCCTGTAGATAAATACAGAAATTGCAGGTTGCTTCTGAATGACTCACTTTTTAGGAATAAATTTTCTGAAACTGCTGCATTTTCAATTTTAGTCCTGGCGTCTCTAAGTAAATTTTCATTTCTTTAAAAGTGATTTCGATAAATTGCGTAGGTTAGGTTGGTTTTGCGGAAAACACTTGTAGATAAAAGACCGAAAATTGCAGGTGATTTCTGAGGAAGTCACTTTTTAGAAAATCAAATTCCTAATCTTTTCCTTTATTTGTTTTGTTCTGCAGTCTCCCATTTTGTTCACATAAAATTGCGTAGGTTGAAGCAAATTTTTAAATTTCACTTTTCTATAGGGTTAATAAAGTCAAAATGTGAATTACATACTATTAAGTTTAAGTCTATCTTTAATCTCGAGGACTAGAGAACATTAAGTTGCCAGCACTTTTACTTTTCCCCTAATGAGCGCTCAAAGTCGGACCGAAATCGGCTTTGGAGCCTCCAAGGGTTAAGTTCTAAATTATTTTGATCGATATAAAGGCAACAAATGCTCCTGCTTATGTTCAATACTTGGCGGTAACGAGTAACGAATCAAGTACTGTGTCAACCAACGAATCGAATTTTCACCCAGTTTTGGAACCTCAAATACCAAAACAAATTTCGTTCAAGGTCAGCTTTTTTAATAATTTTCTTACGATGAAGAACTAAAAAATTAAGGGAAGATATGCATATGGCGATAGTGGATGGCGTTATGATTATTTTTGATTATGTAAGATTTAGCTTTGATTAACCCTCAAAGTCACAAAATACGAAAGTTCCACAAAGTTACTTTTGGACATTTTTGAACAATATTTTAATACATAATATAAAGTTCAAAGATGAGAGTGTGAACTTTATCCTTGCAAAATTTTTCACAGAAAGGTTGAAATATTAATTTGAATTTTCATGTTTATTAAAAATATTAATTTAAGAATTGCAAACCAGCGCTCAAAAAGTACTTGAATCAGAAGTTGTCTTATTTTTATCATTTATTTTACAGTAGTGAACAAACTTTACAGGCTTTCAGAGTTAACTGAATGATTTATTTAAAACTTTGAAAAATCTTATTGTGAAATGATTTTAGCTAGATTTTTTGTGAAATAATTATTAAAAATTTAATCACAAACGCTATATAAAATTAAACCGAGGAGTTTTTCTAAGCTGAAATGTGCCACAAAAAAGAAATTTTAACGATTAACTTTGAGGGTTCACTTTAATAACAAATATCGAAATTTGTGCTTTTTTGGTGTACAATTATAATGGATTGACAAACAAAATAAAAGTCAACTAAAATTTCTTAATAATGCTTGAGTTAACTGGATTAAACCTCATAACGCATTTTGACCAAATTTCATAAACAAATAAAATATAAATTCTCGTTATTTTCTTCATAATTTTCTGAAATTTTATTAATTTTTCACTGTTGTTTTCCGAATAATCAGGATTTCAAATTAAGAAAATTGTTTTAACCAAAATTTGAAGATGCTGTGTTTATTTTGATAAAAACATTTAAATATTTCCCGTATAATTAATAACAATTGTATATTTAGTGATTTTAATGGCATAGTTTTTGTCCGAAAAGCCTGAACTCCTACCCAAAACAGAAAAACAATACAATAGCTTTTTGTACGTAAACCCTATTGATATATATTTGGCAATATTTGTTAATAATAATTAAATGTACATTTTACTTCCGCCTCTTTCCGAAATGGCTAATCTGTATTTAAGTCTACAAAAATCCAAACATATAAATAAACTACAAATCGTGTTCTGAATTTTAATTTATATTAGAAAATATCTACTTTGCAAAAAAAAATAGCCGTCTCTTATGGGAAAATATATATATATATTCAAAATATTGTATTTGTGCAAGACTTCCCATTATAATTCTAAAGGTTAGTTGGCTAGCTTTTTTAAGCGAGTTGTAGGTGCAGAATATTGGAATTGCTGAGGAAAATTGCTTTCTTTTCCAGCTTGACTGAAAAGTTTGATAACGGGTAAGTAGGAATAAATATTAAGAAATTTGTTTTTAAGAACTCAAATCTTCTTTCTTGACGTGAAGTTAAACAGTTACGATCTTAAAAAAAGGTTTAAAAAGCCATCATGATCACAAGACCACTTTTAACTCGGGTAAAATTCCACAAAATTAACTAAACAAATATTACCTTGAAACTACGATTTTGAATAATAATTTCCCATATTTTTTACAGCTAAATAGGTGTTAGAGCATATCAAGAAAATCTAAACAATTTTCTTCGACGTTAACTAACAGGTTGATATATTTTATTCACACTTTTGTAAATATCCCGGCCCTGATTACGAAACGTAGTGTGTTTTTAAGTAGTAAGGCCGGGATATTTACAAAAGTGTGAATAGGGGATGTGTCTTTTTCTAAATGACAGTTTTTTCATTGCTTTACCCAACAACCTTCGTAAAAAACTATGTAAAAAATTTTCATTTAAATTTGAAAATTTCCACAAATTCGCCCAGCTTTCCAATGCTTTTTTGGTGATGACTATCGGTACATCTTATCCCTATTTAAATACGAAGAGATACATTCTGGTTTATACACCTCAGGAAATGATACGAATAACTTTATCATTAAACGGATCAAACAAGTTTTTTATGCAACGATTATGTAGATCGCGGTGTACTCTCACAGTATCTTAAACATCCGAAACAAGCTAAAAAAGCACACTTTTTAAGTTATAAAAAGACATACGAATTTATTTATCTATCGATTTATAATCATTCTCAAGATTAAGGCTTATGTGGGCTGCAGACTGTGCAGTGCAGAGTTTAAATATCAAAAACGCACAATACTAGAATTCACAAAAAAATTAAATTCCTAAACATGGCACATTAAAGGGGTGGTAATGTCTGATTTGCAACTTTGCAGAGCTATTTCAGGAAAATTTGAACCTTAAAGCAATAATTCCAAATAAACCAATTTGTTGTTCTAGCCCTAATCTTGTGAAATCAAAGATGAAACTGAAATTTTGATGACTACGCCAATCGTCACATAGTCGTAACAGGAGGTCATTTCGCAAAATTTTAAAATCTATATCCTTCGAGACCATATATCGAAATTTATTCAAAAGTTGACATAATACGTGGAATTAGCAGACTTAGATTCCTAGGGAAGCGATTTACATTTCGATGACTAAATTTTCCTAGCGGTCCAATTAACCGACGATTTTTGGCCGTTTTCACGATTTTTGGCTTTAAAATCTATCTCTTCCGAGGTTTAGTTTCAAAATGGGGCAACAATTTTTTAAAGTACACCTTGTGACATGCTTAAGATTCGTAGGAAGCTTTTTTCTGAAATTTCTATTCATACTGTAAAATATGATTTTGCGAAAAAAAATTTCGAAAAAAATGTGCTTCGATTTTTTCACAAGTAGACTCAAAAGAAAGCCAGCAAAATATTGAAGAAAAAATTGGCTTACGTCAAGCCGATATTTTTAAGTTTTAGCGGTTAAATCTTAACAAACACTTTTTGACTTAATTCTGAAAAAAATACTTTGAGAAAAATCGAAAAAACGCGAAAATTTCGAAAAAAATTTGTTGTGGATTTGATCAAAAATACATTTTGTAGACATCTCGAAGCAATTGGATGCACGGTGATTGCCTTTAAGTCTTCATAAAAATCAGACTTCCTTAAAGTGCTACTTTTTTAGTTTCCAGGGAATAAAAAAATTAAATATCCAAAAAACAACTTCTTGAAATAAACAATTTGACTGTATAGAAGCAACTGATTTTAACGGGTTGAGGCTGTAACAATATCTTTAATTCGAGAATCCTGGAAGATAACAGGGGGCATATCTTTAAAAGTTTTTCAAAAAAATTTGGCGATATCAGCACTTTTGGCGGTATGGAAACAGTAATTAATTTTTTCGTTAAAAAATGAAAACGCGTAAGCATTCCAAATGACGTCATATTTTGAATAGTTGTTTCATTTTATGAGGAGTTTTATAAAACGTTTTTCTTACAGGAATTTAGCTAAAAATCGTGAAATTGCCTAGGTTTTTTTCGGCGATATTGTCAAATTCGGGATATTGGGCCGGCTATATCCATTTAACAACCTTTTGTTAATCTATGATGTGCGGGCTGAGGGAGCCAATCCTGACACTCCTAAGACCCCTACTAGCCACTCATGGGGCCGTTTTTCAACCCGCACATCGTAGATTAACAAAAAGTTGTTAAGGGAATATATGATATATCATATATCCCTTTACGAGGAAAGAAGATATTTTCTTATTTGGTCTGGTACATTATGTACGTTAACCGCCACCTGCATGGCTGTGTTTTAAAACACAGAGACCAAGGAAGTATCATTTTGGCCGGCGGAATATCGCAACAGACCCCCGAAAGTTCTCCTTATTTTTAATTTCAAGAATTTTGGTGAGTTTCAGAAATTGCTCATCAGACCGGAAATGCATTATTTGGATNTTTTATGCAGTTAAAACAGCACTGGAACCAGATATTAATCGACACATCTATTTATAAGGGTTGCTTTCGGAGATGAAAATTTTGGCATTATTTACTTTAGTACCTGGCACCACCTGTTGGTGTAAATGGCGGTCAAAATTTAAAATTCACGATTTAAAAACGTGCGCATCGCGCGCAAGAAATTCCATCAAGTATCTTCCTAAGATAGGCAAATAACAAGTTTCCGGCAGCTAAAACTGAATTAATTTTTTCAAAGAAATTCTTTTCCCACTTACGGATTTTCGATGGTTAAATTTGACCATCAAATTTCTTAAATTTTTCTTCAAACTTATTCAAAAATTATTTATTCTGTTTAAACCAAAATTTCGTTCCGGTCACATTCTTGCCGTGAATAAGTAGAAAAAATCAATATTTATGTCCCTTTTATCGAGTTTGAAGCCAAAAACTCAGTAAAAATTAGACACTAAAAAAATTAATCTCAAAATCCCAAATCATATTTTTGCCCGGTGCGTTGATTATTTATGTTTCATATTTAGCTAATACTAGTGTGTTTTAAAACACTCAGTTGCAGGTGGTTGATATAACATCGCGTGCAGGTGAGGGTTAAGTAGTACTAATGTACTAGACCAAATTAGAAAATATCTACCTTCCTCATGAAGGAATATAGCCTATATCATATAGGCTAAATCAAATAGCCCCCTACCCTGTAAAAAAGTATTTTCTGAAACGCCAATTGCTAAAGTTTACCAAAAATGTGCTCAGTTCATCAATATAAATATTTTATTGTTAATAAATGTTTTTAAACTATTTTTGCACTATTTAAAAAGTGGGCCTAAAAATTAAAACTTCTCTCCGCTCACACAACTTTTTTTGTGAACTTTAGATTTATACTCTGCGAAGTCTTGAAACTTACTTTCACGGTCTCTTAAAAAACCTGAAAGATGCTAACGCGAAACGTAGTTAAATAAAAAATGTTTTTATTGTGAATAAATGCCTTTTTTTTGTTAAAAAATGCAGTTTTGTTACAAAATGTTTTTTGTGAAACACCATAAAAAATGAATGAATTGGATGAAGAGTCGAACAGTCGGTCCGATATTATGACACGAAATAAACCGTTCGAATATCCAAAAAAAGTACCAGCATGAAAATAATGACAAATATTAATACTACGAATACTGTTTTTCAATTTTGAATCTATATCCCGTTATTACACTTTGCTTAGAATGCGCAGTTGGTAGATTTTTTTAGTATAATATATAACCCTAGAAGAATCTCGCAACTGCGCATTCTAAGCAAAGTGCAATAAAGGGATATATATCCTGTTCCAAAAACAAGTTCGTTTTGTACAACTTTCTGTATGTAAGTTCCCGGGCTTATCAGAATGCTGCGTGAGTACGTATTGTACGATACAAAATCGTTTTTGATTCAAGAGTGTTGTAACCAGGGATCGGCAGAGTTTCCTTTAGTCTGCTCTAATTCACTATTTCAGGTCAATTTCATAACAGATCTCGTGTTTATTTTTCAACTCAAACGCCTAGGCAAATTTTTGGGTAGTGCAGCTTAGTCCGAATTTGACATCAGTTTATATCTGAATAGCTTGAAACTGTTTTAGAGCAGAGCAGCCATTTTGAGAAAATTTGCCGACCTCTGGTTGAAACAGGATAAATATAAAACAATTAAAATAGAGTGAAAAAGAAATTGTAAATAATTCGAGTAATTTATAAGTAGAATTTATAATAGAATTTTGATAAAGGCCAGAAATTTCAATATTCTCTGGCCCACACTATTTCTGCACAAATTTGTAAACTCTAGACTCTGTATTTTTACAGTTTCGAAACTTTCTGAATTGTAAAAACTGTAGCCTGAAGATGCGTCAGCAAAACGTTGCAGATAATAAATATTAAATATTTTTAAAATAGTCACCAGAGACAACCGAGAAAAAGACCAGCTCAACAATACGATTCATTCGTTCCGTCACCTGTATCGTGTACAGTAACACCTGGAGTTCACAAGCACGTGCCTTGCAGAAAAACTAGTGCCCAAATTTTGCCAGATAAGTTATAGTATGATTCAACAAAACAAATTGACAGTAGCAGATATCAAAAATTTCAAAGTAGAAACTACTCTCAGCTCAGTCTGAAAAGGAAGAAAAATATCAAAAATACAATTTCGAATATGAGAAAAATTTTAAATTACTTTATCTGATCTCACCTAATATACCCTACTATAATAACCTCATACACAACCTTAAAAACTCCGTTTTTAGATTTGAAAATACTCAGACAAAAATAGAGATCTCAAGCTAGCCAATCTCAAGCGTAAAACTTTGTACCCCACAAATAAAGCTAAAATAATAAATGATACTGGAATTTTTATACCGCCAGAAGTAATCTCCCTATTAGTACTAGGGAACGAGCATTCAATAGGAGGTTTCACAAAAAAAGATAGTAGCGATATTTACTTGGAACTTAATAAACTCTGGGAAACTTTTCTACCAGAAAGCAGAAAGTTAGGTGTATCCGAAATAGATATCCAAAACATAAAATCGTATATCCACCAGGTGGATTCCACCTTTGTGGGAATGATCTCACTAACTGCTCAACTAGGGATTCTAGAGTTTCGGCATTTTTCAAATTTAGGAAAGAATTCTCAGATATTGTTCTTCTTTCGATAGATAAGTCTCATGACTATATAATTTTAAAAAAATCAGATTACCATGAAAAACTTAAAGCACTTTTCAATAATTCTGATTTTGAAAAAATAGAAGATTTTAAACTAGAAGACACCAGAAAATCTTACAGAGTACTTTTAAACGACACTATCTTAGGATGCCTAGGTCAAAATAAGAAATAGCCTGTAGAGCCGAAAAACTCAATAGCCTCAATTTACAGCAAAGTCAAGTATCACAAAGAAGGGGCCCCGTTGAGTCCCATCGGAACAGGATACAGCCACCTTGTGGACGGAGCAGAACACTATTTGAAAAATTTATTAGAGCCTCTCCTAAATAAATTTACTTATTTAGTTGACAGCCAAAAAACTTTCAAAAATAAATTTTTAATCGAAAAAAATAAATTTAATGTTAAGGACCATGAATTAGTGTCTTTTGATATAAAAGCAATGTACCCTAACAATAATGTAACCAAAACAGTTAGTTATATAATAGCTACAATATTTCGAGACCTTACCAGTTATTTCAAACAAGAAAGGGATTTTAAAGGTTATACACTACCCATCCCTACTAAAAATGAATTCAAAAATTTTGCTTTTAGGAGTTTTGAGATATTATAACAATTTTGACAGCCAAATTGGCACATTCAAACAACTCCGCGGAGTACAAATGGGTAGCACTCCAGCGCCATTAATAGCCAAACTTTTTATAGGTTGCCTAGAAAGATCAGTTATTTCTAAACTTATAAAAAGTGGAAGATGTTGTGTCATGGACAAGATTCGCTGATGATAACCTAGTCATTATAAACTAGCTCTATGAAAAAATCTTGTTTGAAATCACCGATGGGATCAGCACATATTTTATACCTTAAAAAAACTCCTAAATAACGAATTAAATTTCCTATCCTGCACATTATTTGTGCGTGATAGCAAAATCGAGTTCAAAACCTACCGAAACTCAGGTTTGAGTAGTATCACTAGTAATTATAAAATCAGTGATGGCAAATATCGTACCTAAAAAGTGCAATTTCACTGCTTTACATCACTCCTCTACTCGAGGCTCTACCCAAGAACTTCTTCTAGAAGATATGCCAAACATTAAAGAAATTTTTTACGTAACGGTTATCCCGAAAAAAATCATTAATGAAAATCTAACTTCTTATGCTCGCCAGAAAACCCGCCACATCCTGAGATCTCTATGACATTTTGTATCAATATACTAGTCCCAAAATAGAATACTACCTACGCACGGTGCTTTTTTTGAGGGTGAATCGTAAACATTAAAATTCCTATGATGGATAAAAAAACAAATAGCGACAAAAGAATCAGCTCGCGAATAAAAAAATTTTTCTCGAGTGGATTTTTTCAAATCCCTGGTCGCTGATTGGATAACCCTCAATGAAGGCATATTGACGGTTCATTGTTGCAGAACGGATTCTTGTGCAAGTTTCTAAGCATTTTGATATAAAAAAAATTTGAAATTTTTTTTTTAACCTTTCAAAATTGCACCCTAGGTAAACCGAATCAAAAACATTTATACCAACTTTTCATGTAAGATATGCTTATAAAAGCATGAAAAGTGGAACAATTTTCATCAAAGACAGAAACCTGCGTTGTTCTAAACCTAAAATCCTGTTTTTATAACTATTAAATTCACGGTAACTTGCAGTAGCTCTTATGTAGGTAGAACTAAAAAACAACATCAAGTTCGCGCGGAACAACACAGAACCTTCTCATATGCTAAAAAAAAACTACTATCACATAAATAGATGCCCAGTGTATGTCAAAAAACTTCGAGAATTCGAAGATCTTCACTCCTAAATCAACTATAACTTTCAAGAAAAAATTTAGAGATTAATTTTTTATGGACCATTTTGAAATACTTTTCTACATCAGAATACATAAACCCTGTTTAAACGAGCAGAAAAAACACGGAAGTTTTTCATTATTTTGATAAAGACCAGAAATTTCAATATTCTCTAGCCCAGGGTTGTAAAAAGGATAGGGATGGATGGGGATAGAAAATTCGGTCGAGGATCATCCCTTTCACAACCCTGCTCTAGCCCACACTATTTCTGCACAAATTTGTAAACTCTACTAGTAGACTCTGTATTTTCACAGTTTCGAAACTTCTGAATTGTAAAAACTGTAGCCTGAAGATGCGTAAGCGAAACGTTGCAGATAATAAATATTAAATAATTTATAAGTAGTTTGAAAAATTAATCTAATTGAGATTTTCTTCACTTTTATTGTCCAAGAAAACTTTAAACTCGAAAGAGCAATATTTTTCACTCATAAATTATTTTTTTGCGTCTTCTAATTCAAAAGTCACCTATGTGTTCTTAGTAAATACAGAAATTGATTTATGTTATCATTTAACCAAGCATATTGTTATCTCCAAAAATATCGTAATTAGCACCTGCCCAGTAAGTGTTATACTTTATTTTAAACAAAATAAACGAAAAAGTGTAAAAATTAACACCATTTATTGTTTGAAAAGATGTCCGAAATGACCTTTTTGTAAATTGTTTAATGTTTTTGTATATTTCGCGAGTAGCTATTCTAAATGTTTCAAAACGTAATATTGTATTCATGCCATGGCATGGCAGTGTTACAATTTCATATATTAGTACGCTAGAAAGTATTATTTTTCAAAATGGTCAGATTGAAAAACCACATTTGGAGACTGTCCATGAACCAAAGCTGAGTTAGGGCCTCATTTTAAATTGCATCCATTATAAAGGTGCCACCGACGCACAAAAAAACTTCTTATAAACAGCGTGAGTCCTTTTCGATTTCTACGTTTTTTTACCCAGCGGGTAGACAGCCAAAATTGCCTTTACTTTGCTATAGATTTTGGCTGTCTACCGCTGGGTAAAAAAGCGAGAAATCAAAAAGACTCACCGCAGCGTGAGTCACGCTGTACAATGCAGTGGAGGTGAACTGGCCCTTAAGGGGGTGGTTCCGTCGCAAAATAGGCTCTAGAAAAAATTTTCCCAATTCATTTTTTTTTGTCTTTTTTATGAGAATATGGAAAATTACAAGCATTTTGGTACTCGTTTTATTTTGATACATGGCTAGGAAAGCACTTTTTGATGAGTTCAAAAATATTTCGTATGAAAAAAATGAAATTTCTTGATTTTTGGAAATTTAAAACACGATTTACAGAAAACTGAGAAAGTAATTTGGACAAAACTCTCTATACTGATCTGCACGGACTCCTTAGCTGCACATTCATATATATTTCGAATGTGTTACAAATAAATCCAGGGAGGAGATACATTTTGATTGAGACGCCAAAAATAGGGTCAAAATACTGTTTTTTGGTGATTCTGAAGCCAAATTCAAGAAAATTNGACAAAACTCTATTTACTGATCTGCACGGACTATTCAGCTACACATTCATATAAGTCACGAATGTGTACCCTGAAAAACCAGGGAGGAGATACATTTTGAAAAAATAACGCCGTCAGTTTTGTAAACACGTTTCTGATTGGACGAGCCATCCGTCACTTTTGATTTTTTTCTAGGATGCTAGATTTTTGTTCAAATATATCAGAGAAAGGTGATATTTGGTCCATCGATTTGTATTTTTGCGACAATTGGCGATTGAAAACCCCCTTTTTTGACTTGAAATGCGAAAAAAAAGAAAAGACTGTTTTACGTTGGTGATCTAATTTTTCATTTAAATTGGCCGCACAAAGATGTGAGGTTTTTTACAAGATTTCGAGTTCAACACAAAATAAGTATAATCTAGAATTTGGAAATTTTTTGAGAATAATGACAGAGAAAAAAATATAAAGTACATGTTGCATTTTTGATGCAGTAATAAGTTTTTTCCTACTTAAAAAGTTTGAATGATTTGTGATCCCACGGATCATTAAGAGATGGGTTGTTGACTCTGATCAAAAAAGCCTCAGCTTTTTCACGATCATTTTTGAATCTGAAACCACTTTTAATAATTTGAAATTTGTCTTTAAAGTTGTGGAATTTGGCTTTTTGGAGGCCGGTAAAATTTTTAATATTTTCATCAACAAAATCCTGTGAATTTTAAATATATGCATCGCAACACATTGAAATGAAATTTTCACGAATGCAATTTTCATCTTTTTGGCGCGTTTTTCACCTACACTCAACACGATGCGCCCGGTAACAAGCGTGGAAATTAATTTTTTCTGTTATGATTCATTTATTACTCACGTGCTTCTAGAAGCAATTTAATTGGATTAAAATATTTTGCGGGAAATTGCGCGATTATTGAACGTCTCTGATCGGTTGGCGCGTTTTACCCGCCCCCGCTTAGATGAGTAACAGTTAGCATCGCGGATCCAGGAGCAACGTGTTGGCCGTATTGAATTTAATGAATTAAAAAGATTTTATCTCATAATAAAATTATTCACACTTATCGAGCGTGGTAATGTGTGAATCTTTTGCCCCATTTCTTTCAAGATGACTTATAATGCCAAAAATACTGCCATCTACCAGAAGACACCGACTGCATTGTATGAACAATAATTATCACAAAATATTTTTCATGTCAAAAGTTTTGGAATTTATAGCTGCGTATAATAACTTTAAGCTGAACGTCGTAAACATTTACTTTCCCTCATAAACAAAAAAATCATTTTGATGATCTATGTCACAACCTACGCCTCGAAAAGCATAGAGCCCAAACAAGGCTTCTGAAAAGCCATTCCTTCTGCAATTTCCATCCCAATCCCAAAATTTTCCCTATTTTTTTATATGAAAAGGGATAGAACTTCCATCATATAAGCCATCTCTTCGGAAGCCTGGCCATAACTTAGATGAACATATTTGTTATGTCGAGGAAAGATATAAAAATTCTCTCAAATGGTTGAATGAAAATTTTTACAGGTTTAGTTATATGTTTGTATCCTATTTTAGGGTAAACTGGGACAAGAAGTCACGTGTCAAAGACGTTAAACACGTGAATCCTCCGCACTGAACTGTTTTCACTAAAGGGGGTAGTCGTCGCAAATAGATTTCGCTTAAAGTTTAGAGACATATACTAACATCGGCCACAAAAATGACAATCGAGTTAGGTCTAAGATTTATTTCTTGATTTACAAGGTTTAACTCCGTACAGGGCGCCTCAAAGACTCGGAATCTTAAACAAACTATCTTCCTCCTTATAATACAAATAGGATCACCATTTTTCGGCTTTCGGCTGCACGTTCGAATATTATATCTTACTTTTGAAGGATGAAATAATTTTTACTCAAAAACTAAACAGTAGTATACCCATCAAAATAAAAATTTTCATGTAGGAGTCTTATAGCACACGGATGTTCATATGCAGAATGTCAAATTAGTGCTTGATTTATCGCTCATACAATGCTTTGTAATTGAGGCTTCCATTTGGAACTGTGTTACATCTGCTTCTAGATTATTTCTCATTTTTCGTATTCTGCGTCCCGGGAATAATTTTCCCTTTTAATAGAGTATGAGTCATAGGCTGGCTCAGTGGATCGGGAGATGACCATTTCAAAATTCTTCTTTATTTTTTATTCTAGAGTGTCTCAACTCCCTGCTTAGCGCAAGGTTTGGCGGTTGGGTGATAAAAATTGCCTTTGGCTTTTTGATTTATAATTATTTGGCTTCTTTTATAAATATCTATATGCGAATTGGATGTCATATATTGAAATGCATCGTTATCTTGAAACTTATTTATCTGGCAATAACATTCTATATTTTGATTTAAATATCAAATTTGGTAGGCATTGCGAAATAGGTTTTACGGCATTTTTCGTATTAATCTTACGAGTTTTCTTAAGATTGATATTGACTCAATCAGAGGCCGGTTATTAATTCTTTTAAAATTTATTAGAACATAATCATATACTGACATCTCCTTCAATTAGTTAGATATATTTTCGTACTGCCAAAGCTATAGACGAAGACATTGCGGTCTTGATCCTATTTGTATGAGGAGGAGATTGGTTTTTAAGATTTGGTCTTTGAGGCCCTTTAGCGGTTAAACTCTGTAAATCAAAAATCTTAGCCAGCGGCATTGTCATTTTTTTGGCCGATTTAGTATAGTCTAAACTTTTTAGCAAAATCTATTTGCGACGACTACCCCCTTAATAAGATGAAATTTGCTATTTATTGTGTTTTTTTTATTTATATAATAAATGTATTTTTCTCGATTGTATTTAAAGGGTTTAAGCGCGCCCAGAGGCGCCGCCCTCTGTTCCAATTTCAACCACCTGGTCCCACTCGAAGTCTCCGGGCCACTCTTAACAATCCCTAAACCCACGCATCAAAAACCCTTAAAAATAAAATAAATTACCGATAAACTAAACCGATTGATTTGTAATAGTGATATAGACGACAGAACCAACAATGAATTACCAAATTTTAAGCCAATGTTTTAAACTTGATCTAGAATTTTGAATAAACAAATCTTGGTAAAAATAAAGTTTTTGAGCTTTTGTTATCAGTGTTACTAAATATATTGCTGAAAATACAAAAAAATGTTTTCGAATAATATTTTTCCAAGAGGAAACATTGGTTTTCAAGATGGGAGATTCCGAGCAAGAGCAGTTACCAAAAGCAATAATGTTGGCATGAAACCACCTGAAGTTTCGACGTATCACTTTCTGTCTCGACGCTACTTGAAACTCACGCCCGAGTGTATGACTGAGTTTGTTTTCCCACCAATTAAGTGACCTTAGTCCGAGATATAACAATTTCATTGGCTGGATAATCCAGCATGAATTATCCCAAAAAATTACCACACGTTTGGCATCATTTGAATTTCAGCCTCGGTAAGTCGAGTGTATTTAGCCAAATCATATAAGTTAAAGCGCATTTCTGGTGACAAGGGGTTAAAATATATGAACTTACCCAGAATTGTAGTTTTTTAATGCAAAATTTCCAATCTTTGTTTTTTACACTTGTAAAATATATCTCAAAATATATGAATTTCCGAATCTTAAATACGAATTAAACGAATTGATACCACAATAATATATATTTTAACAAGTACTCTAATTTGCGAGAATTTACACCGACTACACAGGAAACGCTTTGATCACAAATTTAATTAATAAAAAATGTATGTTTGCAGGTCCTTTCATACTTGATATTTTTCATCAAATATATGCATTTGGGCTGTGTTTTATTTCACACTTAATTAATTGGAACAAATGCTTCAAATACATTTTTGTTATATAAATACATGGTCGTTTTCGGGCTCGACCGACCATAAATATTGCGATTTTTAGCCGGTATCTTGCTCGAATTATTTATTTTACTCGCTGCGAAATACTCTGTTTGATCATCTTATTTCGGTACAACAAATTAGGCTCAGAAGGTACTAAAATTTTTTTGAGATCAATCATTGTATTAATTTTTTTTTGAGTTATGAACTTATCATAAGAACAATCATCAAATATAAATGACCTCCAGTTAATTTTCTTTTTAAAGATTTAATATTTCCATGTCTTCTCAGGATTTGATTTGTATAATCGTGTGAATTTTAATTTTTTTTGAATTTTCATTTTTTTCGTATTCTTGTTTTGCTAATGATTTATCAGGTAACGGGTTTTATCCGGAGTGGTTGAAGCACATAAGAAATTTTCAAGAATAGGTGTTCTGTATCTAGCACCATACTGGCCGTAAATGACTCAAAAAAAATTTTTCGACTACGAAAAACTGTTCAGTTAAGGGGGTAACCGACGGAGGCTGTATCTCGAGACTCAGAAGTGATAGGAAGCTAATTTTA
>SCLH01001643.1:52104-106589 GCA_004367855.1 Oikopleura vanhoeffeni | reverse complement strand
TTTTTGTTGTCATTTGGTTTGTTTTATGCGCTGAAAACTTAAACAATTGTTTTGGTGCATTTTTATGACAAAACAACTGCAGAAAATGTAGGAACCACCATACCCTTAAGATATGTCTTAATAATAGCCTTAAGGGGGTATTTCATGAATTGAGGCTCAAACAAACAAAAAATTTTTTTATTTTAATAGTTTTTTTCTGAAAGTATAAATAATTTGAAATAAACTGGCGGTATTTTCAACCCATAACAGCCTTAGGAAAGTACTTTTCAATCATTTTGAAAATATCTCGTCTTAATTTTAAGCATTAAATCAAAAATTATTGATTTTCAGGAATTAGAAGTACTGTTTTGGAAAAGAAAAAAAATCATCGAAATTCAAGTTCTCGCGAGTTCTCCACGAGGTCATGAGCTGTTTATTCATATATGTTTCAAAATTGTGACTTAAAAATCCAGAGAAAAATAGGCTTTTCCGCGAGCCTCTTAAAATCAGCTTAAAAAATCGTGTTTTGCATTTCCTAGAGCGAATTTATTTTGAATTTTCAAAAACGATAATAACAGACCTGCAAGCATTTCTTGTGGTTCATAAAATCGTAAAATAATTTTTTTACCCCCAAAACTCACGGATAAATTGGCTTTTTTCTACAAAATATGACTCTAATTTGAAGCTCGTTCCTGATTGGTCAAGCAATCAGTGATCTNCCCCACCTTAACTTGTCTGTCTAAATAAGGACTTATCTATTGAGGCTGTTTGAAATACGTGTTCTGAACAGTCATAAAAATGTATTTAGACCCTTGTACTAAATGCATATATTTTTGTCAAAGTCAAACTAAAACATATTTTCATTTCTCAATTGTGGCGAGACCCATAAGGCCCTATTCAATCCATACCATCTTTCAACTTTTATTTTTATGGGGTCATTCGAGGATGTTTTAAAAGTGTAGTTCTGATCCGGACCTTTTTTCAGTGGATTAATTGTGAGTTGTGATGCAAATATAAAAAGTTTTCATTGAATAATGTTCCACAAGTTCATTATTGTGGTAAACTACCCTACTTAAAGTCAGTTCTCAATTTTTTCAGACCTTCTTCATGAAATTCATGTGACAAACGAGTGGTTTCTGAAGCTCATTGGATAATGTCCATGATTAAAATTTACTCCCCTTGTACCGATTGGTCAAGGAATGTTGAATTTTTATATCCATGGTAATACCATACATTATTGACGCAAACCCAGTTCTCCATTTTTCAGTGGAATTTTGTTTGCGAAATTTTCAGGCGAAAACATTTTTGGTGCAAAACTTTGTTTGTCGGTCAAATTTTTTCGGCAAAATGTTTTGTAAAATAAGTTTTTTTGTCCAAATTAATTTTTGACGAAAGTTAATTTGGCGATCGACAAAAGCCATTAAGATAATTTTTTGAAAATAAAAAAACAGATTTATGTATTATTTCACGAAAAAAAAATTTTTTTTTTCACCAAAAAAATCGAAAATTTTACGAAAATATTTTGACAGAAATGTCTTTCCAAATATCATCAAGTTCCATTGAAAAAGGTCCACTTTTGAAGTGGTAAATACCATAGCATGTTAGTTTCTATGAAGAAGTCCAGTATCAACTTCTTCAGTTGAAATTTTTTTGATGTTTTTTTCCCGAAAACAGTTTCATTGAATCAATGTCCACGAAAATCGTGGTAAATACCGTATTCAAAATAAATCATGGTGTGTAATGAAACAAAAATGCAGCCTATAATTCGTTGGATTTGTTACCAAGTCCAGTTTAGGATTTACTAATCTTACTTTTCTGATAACTGCATTTTCCCCCTTACTTTTATTATTAATAAAAAACCACGTTATGACAAATGCATCAATTTTTTCCGGTTTTCGGAAAAATGAGGGAAAAAAAGTTTTCCGAAAGCGCATGCCACTTCAACTTGGGGGAAAAACAGCCGAGAAGGCGTAAGATGAAATGGCGCTTGTGAGCAGCTGAATGTGCAGGAGGTTATTATCGCAAAACATTTTTAAGTAAATCGTTAATTTCGCTGAAAATGTCTGTATATTTTATGTCAACAAACAAGAATAATGAAATTAAAAAATGATTTCATTTACGGCAATAATAATATAAAGTACTTATTTATCTAGTAAGTTTTCAATCTTTATGGAAAAAAAGAGTAGCTTGCTGGTCATAGCTATTGGTAATAAATATTATTTTCACCAAGATTTTAATATTAAAAAAAAACAATTTAGAAATCGTATTTGTAATACAAATAATTCAATTTCAATTTTTTGACCTTATATATATTTTTGGTTGCTATACGATTGACACATAATTAACGAACCAATAATCAATTTATAGCCAATTTTCAACGAAGACAAAATTTCAAGTGCAGTTGTTAAATTAATTGAGCATCAAAAAACTGAATAAAATTCTAATCGTAAACTAAAATTAAAAAAAATCTTAATTAAGATTTGGTTATCATTTGTCGTCGGAAAATCTATCTCATAGGAACCTAGGTTAATTTAGAATTCCGCTCCTAATCCAAGCAATACGCTAGCACAGAAAAAATGCGTTAGAACCTTCTTAGCAGAACGTTTTGTCAAATTTGGACCCCATAGACTCAGACATATAACATTTTTGAAAAGGCACGGAAAAAATTCCGATAAACCAATGCTTCGATGTTTTTCGAACGTAAGCTACGGGTCCGTAAGCTCAAAAGGAAGCCACGGGAAACACTGAACAGAATTCGGGCTCACAGTTAATGATAATTTGAAGTTTTTGTGGTCAATCAAACATAACGTTATTTTTTTAAGTTAATTTGAAACAAAATACTTAGAAAAAAAAAAAAAAAACCGAAAATTGTGATGTTTTGATGATTTGGAATTCGAAGGTATTAAATATATGTGGCAAATTTAAGACGTGATCACTACGCGAAATAGGATAACTACAGGACTTCTAACGAAAAATTTGTAGATCTACTTGAATCTCACCAATTACATGACCAATATATTTTTTGCCCTTACACTCCTCGGAACATGGACTATGGAACACTTCCCATATTCCAAAACTATTTCGTCCTTGGTTTTTATTAAAATATTTTGATATAATTTTTCTTAATTTTGTCTACCTCGCGTATAGGTCACGATCAACTAAAAACGACATACAAAAAGCGCCTTTTAGAATCATGTTCATCGTGGCCACCCTTGTGGCCCACCAAGGCTAACCCTCACTCGCGTACAATTCAAAACACGTCACTTTAAGTAGACCGGAATGCTTTTTTCCTGTCCGATGCAATTGAAAGTGCGCTACAATTGAAGTCATATTTTCATGACTTCAAAAACTGCCAATATTTTTGCAAAGCTTACCAATTACAAAGTTAATCGACTTTGGTAGATAAATACTTACAGCAAAAATTTCCGAAAAAATCGATTTTTTCGGGTAATTACTTTTCTAAAACGATAGATTTGGTGCATTTCCATTGACATATAACTGCAGAAAATGTGAACAACTGATAAATCCTTAAATGCTTGATTAATGGGGGTTGTATAGGCCCTGGAAAGGCTTTTTCGAAAGTCAACTTTTTTATGCCTTCAGTAACAATCTTATGAAAAATCTCCAGGAATAGTAGTTTCTAATCCTCTGGAACACCTTTTACTTCTAACTTTATACAGGCATGTTTCGACCAACCGGTAAATTGAGTTTAACCACTACAAAAATTTGTTGTTGAAGTCCTTATTCTTTTCGCCTTAATGTAAACAAGTCATTCTTCCGGCCAGTAACAAGCCCAAGGGGTGGGTGAGCAAAGATGTTGTAGGAATCCGAATGTGGCTTTAAATCGACAAAAAAAATGGCCGCAAAAGTCGAAAATTTCCGAAATGATGAAAGGAGATTAGACAAAATGCACCCAAATATTCCTTGGTACGGTTTGCTGGAAACGATAATCTAGCAACTATGGTCTGATTATGATCATGCAGAATTCTAGAAAAAATAACTTTTTTCATCAAAATTAATTTTTGAATCTCTAGCCACCGTTTCTGTTCAAAGATCAGACCATAGTTGCTAATATCGTTTCCAGCAAACGTACCCAAGGAATCTTTTTGGTGGCATTTAATTGTCTAATTCTGCACTTTCATATTCGAAAAGTGACTTAAAAATGAGTTAAAAATTTTCAATATGAAATTTGAACTAACAATGTAATTGGTTTATCCCTTTCCTGATTACCTCTGTTTACTTTTATTTCTGCGGTTTTTAGTTTTGTCCTCTCAACCATCAAAAATTATTTAATCAGTAAATAAATACATGAACGCAAACACCACACCTCGCGGCATTCTATTGAACATAAGCAGAACAATAAGTTTGGGTAGAATAGGGCTAACCCAGCTAACGGTTCCCCGGCAAGAATATCCGACTCCTGAGTAGCACTATTTTTTTTTGGAGATTATTGGACAATAATAGAGATGTTGACATTGTCAAGAGGTCCGACTTTCACGCATGTCCGACGCCGGTAAGTTCCATTTTTGTTCCACATTGACTGAACACAATAATCCGGAACAGAGTGAATATCAGTTGGGTAATATGGAGTTAGCGATGGGTGCGTTGGAGGCCGCCTGTCGGCCATCAGGGACCGGTTTATTTGCGCAAGTCTGAGTATCATTATCATGTTTTTTTGTTAACGTCCCACCGAACAGGATAATATCCTAAAATGCAGACAAGTTATGTAAACAATTATAAATATGATCTGGACTTGCAATTCGCTCAGGCATGTGTCCTAGCGTGAAGCTTGGTGTGGTAAGGAATTGCCTGTGGCCCTTGAACAAGTCGCAAGTCGAGTATTAAATATTCAATTGCAAAAACTGAAGGAAATTTCATGTTCACAAAATTTAAGGTTATATTTTCAAAAATGATCAAGGATTAAAAATGAACCAGAAAAAGTTTCGTCGAAATTTTAATTGATCAATACGTAAAGTGATATATTGAAATACTCAAATGAAGGACGATAGTCCAATTGAAGGCATTTTTTTAAACTGTGTTACTTTAAATACTGGAAAATTGCATTTCTCCCTTTTTTGCATTCAACAGTTCCCGGTGAAGTTCAATTGTCAATAAATTACGTGAGTTTTTAATCAAACCATTCATTCCGAGTACCTTGATCAATTTATTCGAAAATAACTAACTTGTGACGAATTTTTGCTTATTTGGGGTTTTCGTCAAATGAAGATTTTTATTATATAAAATTTTTATCATCACAAAGCGGAACAAACCTGGTACGAGTTTGGTTTGTCGTCTTGACTTCACGCCTTTTAATGGATAGGTTCAATAATCATCGCTAAAAAGTAGTTTCCCTTCCAAAAGTATGATCGCGATACATTTAATACGACGCAAACACGACATTAACTCAAATGTAAACAATTTTTAACTTGGATGCCGGGATTTTATTTTTGTGTGTAGGAAATGATAGAAATTTTATTAGTGCAGTAAATTTTACGGATTGATATTTTTGTAATTATTTGGTTTTCATGACGTTTTAACATTTTCTCAGAAGTCACACTGGGGGTATTCGAAATACCGTATTTTAGAAACATAGCAAAAACCTTCAAACTGAATTTGCAGAAAAGATAGTTTGGTGGAACTCTAATAAGGATTTCGTACTTTAATTTTCCGAAATTCAAAACCCTTGAATTATTTCATACGAATATTTGAATCCATAAAAATATTCTGATGTGCATTACTTCTAATATTGTTTAACAATATGATTAGGTGGCCCTTCAGTTGATCAATCGTGACTATTTGAATGATACAAAAAAGCGGATATTCAGCATCTCAATTCAATAACCTGTGCAGAATAGGCCAATTTCATGGGTCAAATTGTGGGCAGACCAGCCAATAAGACTGTCGGATCGCATTTTTCAATGTTCGATTGTCGATAAAGGGCCCTTAGTCCATATTAAAGATATTTACCACCTATCTAAGTTTTTGCTAATTTCAACCGTGACAATACCGAAAAATTTATGGTTAATGAAAAATCATAATCTCCCGCGCACAATATATTTGAGGCCTAACGCTAAAAATAAGGTTAAATATGTGTTTTTAGCCACCATGCGTTAACTGTGTGTTATAAATTTCCTCAATTTGGTCGAGTGATCCAATTCTAGCAGTGAAAATATCAACTGAAATTTGACTGCGCGGCTCGCAAGCGACGAAGCTAGCTTCCCTTTTAAGGTCTACCATTTTTTTTGAAAGTCACTTAGGATAATAACTTATCATATTTATTAATTATAAGTTATTTCGGCTGCCGCGGAACTACGGCCAAACAGTTTTAAGCTAGAATCTATTTTTTAAGTTCAAATAAACTCTGATAATGCTGCGTGAGGCTGAGGACACGCGATTGAACATATCTTTTATAGTTTACGTTAACTAGTATAATCCCTGGTCCGTCATGTCGTTAATTTTGAATCAAGTGATATATATTTGGCAATCTCCCATTTTCTCGCGATTACGAATCAAATATGCTATCGAGCAAAACACCACATTTTTGCAATTCTTTATTTTTATGAAATTCCGGATTTAACTGAAAATTTCTGGAAAAATCTGAGCAGATAAGGCGCCGGTTGTAACAATACTTTTTAACAATTCAAATGTCTGTCCTCAATTGTACACCCTGAAAAAAGTCAGCTTGATCAAAGGTTTAGTAAACCTGTTAACTACACAGTTACAGCTTACCCACAATTAACTGCCTTATAAGGAAATTTTATAGTACTACCCTAGAGGTAATTTACTTTTTATTTTTAGACTAGAAGTTTCAGTAGCTATTCACTGGAAATTAAAACGGATGGCATTGTGAGCGCTAATATTTCCAATGAATAAATTTTCAAAAAACATGTTGTAGAAAAAATTATTTCAAAACATGTATAAATTTTTTCAAAACATAAACAAACTAAAAGTCTCAAATTGCGAATTCGGGTCTAGTGTACCCATACAGGTACACTCAGCACGCCCGTGCTTTCCCGTGTAATCCAAATGACCTTAATAAAATGTTTTGAATGCAGACCAGATTTGGGTACGACTAAGCACGGGACTCCAAATTGCATATGTGATAATTTCAATTTTTAATGGACAAAAAGATGACTGAAATAATTTTTTATGATCTTATAAAATTTCAATGGGTTTTTAATTGACTTACCCATTTCGAGACATAATTGTAATACTTCAAACTTTTTCGACGTCAGTTTACAATAGTTTTAACAAGAATTTTTTCCTTATTACTCCTGTATAATGTGAAAATTGTCGCCGAGAATTTGCGAAACAGAAACTGAATCAAATGACTTTCGGCAACTCGAGATTATTTTTTTGTACCTAAAGACCCTAGCGTAGGATAGATATTCACACCTTATACTGATTTAATTTCCAATATAGTGACTTGATGTGGAGCGTACCTAGCCGGCCTTGAATCTGAGTTCAGTGTTGCCCGTAACTAAGTAAATCATACCTCACCGACCCGTCGACACGTGTTTAAATACTGTAGTCGCAAGCAACGTGTTTTATGATAAATTTAAATCAGCAGTATAACCAGAATTTTAGCTCAATTTTGGGTAAAATATTTGTTAAACGAAACATTTCTAACATCAACTATTCTAACAAAAAGGACATTTTTTAACAAAAAATTTTTACAAAAAACACAATTTTTTACAAAAAAAACATTTTAACAAAAAAACCTGCCATTTATTTATTTGAATCGTTGAATTAAAGAAGACAATCAGTGAATCCATCACCTAACTAAAATGAATGTAAATTGAGTATCCGTTACGGGATTATTCCTTTTATCTACTGCGTGAGCTGTCAAGTATCGTCGAACAAAAAAATGGAATTTGTCGCAGACTGAGTTAACGGTCTTGAAACCAGCGGTAAATAGAAATGATATGCAAACAATGAACAAATGTATTATACCATCAAAATCGGCCCTTCAAAAAAAAGTCTAGAAATTATTTGCTCTTTCTAAAAAGAGGTGAAGGGTTTTTGGGACCGCATTTGAAAAGTCAACACTGGGGCTTTAAACTGACAGGGCTTAGGTTTTGCGTCGGGTGTTCAACCCATTTATGCGCTAGGTTGACAAAAGTTAGAGAACCAAATTTGATTAGGGATTGAAAATTCGGTCGAAATGATTCTGTTTTTAAAAATGATAAATTATCTTGATAATGTATTTTTGATTAGCAAGAAACAATATAGGATTGAGGTATTGAGTACAAGGTCAGCGACTGTTAATAAGTAAATAAAGGAGACATAAATGTATTTTAATATGCAAACAGTTCGGAAATAATAAATTTATTATTTATGAGTAATTTGTTTGGTCAAATAATATCGGTCTAAATGTGTTCAAAAATGAGCATTACGAGTATAACTTATACCTGCTTCAAAATTATTTCTAATATTGGCACATGATATACAGGCATGCTTGGTAATGCTCTGAATATTCAACAGTACTACCGCAGCGGAGAGAAAAAGCTCGTTTTTGTATTAAATAACTTAAACCTACGCATGAACCGAACGTTCCAACGATTAGTATTGACGTAAACTCTTACGTGAAATTCAGATATAATACTGTGTGAGTTTTAGGAGCTTTGAAACAAAGCGTGACATGGTTAAATCACCTCAAGACTCGACGCCTACTTAAAAACACGTTCGCAGTACATTAAAGTATTTCTTTTAATTTCGTCGATGAAATTTCACCAATTTTAGAGAAATTTTAACACCAATGTGACGGAGAATATTTTCTAGCTAAAGAAGGGCCATAAAAGTCTATGGGCCTTTAAAAAAACACTTTTCATAACCATGTTAGCATACAAGCAAAAAAAGAAACACACAAAAATTCTCGAACTTTGTTTCAGACGGTTTTGACATAATAGAATTACGTAAGAAAAAATTCCTGTGCCGGTGCCATAAGGCCATCCACAATGCGCGAGTCAAATGAGGTGAGCGTAATGGGATCTCAAAATCATACTTACCCACTGTTTAAAAAATACAAATAAGGGGAGTAAAGATCAGCATCAGGGCCTGTTTTAGGTCAAAATTGTAGACGTAGTAAATGCGCCCTTGCTGACCATTGCATACTATTGAGTATTCGTGGATTTTTGAGCCTGGACCAAACGGCCCAACTGATGTTTTCTCTCCCTATATAATCCAGTTTTCCCCAGTAAATTTAGTTAACAAAACCACAAATATACAACGAAACAACGGCTAAATAGCTAAATAGGCCTTTTACAAAAAAAGAGATGTTAGGAATAAAAATCGATGAACAAAACTGGAATTACACTTCAAAAGCCACTGGCCGAACACTTGTCATTCAAATGAATACATCCGAAAAATTTCCGCAGCACATCAAGCTATCGACGTAGAAAATGTAGAATATGAGCAATGTGGCCCTGTTTTGCAGCATTGGAATTACAGGGTTCCACACAGAGAACATATCCGCCCGGACAAGCTGAACAAAGAGCCATGCTTGATCAATTAGAAGCTAGATTCCATCGAACACTTAATTTCAATGACCGTGCCTGAGCAAAATTCGAATGAAGGAAAACCTAAAGTTGCCCCACAATTCTGAATCTGAGCTACGCATGAAATGTCGAGGAAATGGCCGAAGATGAACCAACCCGCGTTAAAAGTTTCCTCGGCCATGGATATCATAATTGCTCACTCCTGGGGTTATTTACGAGATGTTCTTATGAAGCCAGGTGGCACACTCATATGCGCATACCCAGGCAAGATTTCTCAAGGACGATTACAGTCGCTCCTTAATTTTTCAAACAATGTGAGTGATATAACCGGTTTAGATGGTGCAAATTCAAGTCCCTTTGGATTGCATCAACTGCAGCATGTGATCAGCCTCTTTATGCTGAATGCCGGAAAAAGGTAAATTAATTATTAATTACTCATATTTGTTTAAAAATTAAACATAAATTATCAAAACTTTAAAAGAATCAAGTTTAAATAATTTTTGGGAAATTATATAAATTAATCCGAAAATATAAATTTATATAATTTACAAAAAAATCAATAAATAGTTTAAAAAGTTTGAATCATTAATAATTAATTGAAAATAAATGAATTAAAAATTTAATCAATAAATAAAGCAAAATTTATTAAGAAATTAATTAATATTGAAAATAAATAAAAGTTCTATAATCTATTAAGAAAAACTTTCAATTAAAAAAAAATTGAACAAATCAGACAAATCAAAAAAATCAACATTAATACTAATCAAACCATTATTTATAAAAAATAATAATAAAATGTATTAGAAATATTAATATTGTTGCCTTTGAGTTTCAAGTGCCGTGAAACCAAAAGGTGAACGTTTGTACTACATCCGATATAGTCGTTTCAGAGCTTATATCACCTTTTGATTATCTAAGAAATGTGGCTGAAAAGAAAGAGAAGCGCCTCAGATGGCTAGAAGGGGTCTTAGGATGTAGGATTGGCTCCCTCACCCACATCCTCTTAGATTAATCAATAGGTGATAAGGATAATATTCCTTTATCACCTTTTGGTTAGAATGCGTATGCCACAATGTTAATCACACCTTAAAAGGAGTAGTGGCTACGCATTCTAACAAAAGGTGCTAAGGGATAATACTTCAGCTTGCTAAAAGTGAAATATAGAGAAGTGCAAAAATGCAATCCTGATGATATATTAATTAATTAAGCGTCAAATAACAATTTTAATTAATTATTTTCTCAAAAAATATTCGATGATAGTTAGATAATTATTCGACATTAATTTAACAATAAATTTATGACAGACCATTCAAACTTATGATTAATTCAAATTTAACTAAACGATAAAATTTCAAATTAACTGAAGTTTAAGTTAAACGAAAACGAATTCATATGATGTAATTGCACCCACAAGACCAAGCGTGGTCTCAAGACCCGTGGCGATTTCCAAAAATAGAACAATTCTTTGGCAAAAAAAGAGGACAATGAACATTATTTAAACCAAACACTGCCGGAATAACGTTCAAATCCCGAAAACCGAGGGGTCCATTGTCGACTGACAAAACTCCCACAAACAAACGCACGCAATATGGAGGTCTAAGTTCCTCGGTTGGAACGCATTGTACTACTGGCCTTGTCCTTCTTATCGATCACCAGGAGATTTTGGTGCTGATATCGCATTTGGCTCGTCCTCAACACTAGAATCCCATGTACTTGGGTGGTCCCTGCAGCTGCATTTTTGCGGTTAAAAAACATTGCTCGGCTTGTACTGGTCGCATTGTTGGAGTTCAAAAGATGCAGAAGCAACAAGCTCTCTAATTGTCACTACTTCCCAAGCCTAGAGAGCAACATATTTCGACGGAAACCCGACCTCAACTGTTTGTACGCACAAAGCTTTTAACTTCAAACGCTTCAGCAAGTGTTGGGCTGTTTATCATCGGTCCAGAAAGGTAATTAATATAATGAATTCAAATTGACATATTTGACTTTTTTAGTTCCGAGGTCATAAATATTGAAAAATTCATATTCGGGTATTCAAAAAACATTTACTACTCAACTTTTATTCCTTCCAACTTTATTTAAATAATGCTAATTCCGGGTGAAAATTAACCGAGCTATTTAAAGAGCAATAAAAATCTTCGGCATTCCATTTAAACGAATCTTGAAGCTTTAACTACGAAGTGTTGGTGTATCATACTTTTTACGAATTTTTCAAAGGCGAACACTGACAAAATTGCATGCATAAATTATTTATTAAAAAATATTTGAATACACGATTAAAAAACTGGTTCTTAAACTACGAATTGAAATTTCGATTGTGATTGGTTTAATTGTGACCATTAGAGTCGACAAAACCTTAAAACATTTTTGAAAAATAATCCATAGTCTCTTCCACGCTTAAAAGGGGGTACCATCGGTGGGGAAATGCGTTTTTCGAATGGTTTTTTGAGGGCAAATATCTGAAAACTATACATTGTAAACAAATTTTTGAGATTTGTTAAGAATCCGAAAAATTGTCTGAATTTTAGTGTGTAGGAGCTGTTTTTTTCGATTTTTGCCTCAGGGGTCAGAAATCTGGTTGAATGTGCCCAAAAAGGGTGTTTTTTCAACGTTTTGATAAAAGCTTTTTCTGTGAAAATGCAAGAAACGTCATTTTCGGAATGTAACAAGCCCAAGGGGTGGTCAGCATCGTATAGGAAGTACTTTTTCGATTTCGAACTGATTGGCTGTAAATCGACAAAAAAGTGCGCGAAATCGACAATTTTGAATATGAAAGTGATAATTAGAAAATTTCAATGCCACCAAAAGATTCCTTGGGTACGGTTTGCTGGAAACGATATTAGCAACTATGGTCTGATTTTTAACAAAAACGGTGCTAAAGATCAAAAACTAATTTTGATGAAAAAGTTTAATTTTTTTCTAGAATCCGCTGTGTTCAAAATCAGACCATAGTTGCAAATATCGTTTCAAGCAAACCGTACCCAAGGAATCTTTTGGTGGCATTAAAATTTCTAATTCTCACTTTCATATTCAAAATTGTCGATTTTGCGCACCTTTTTGTCGAGTAACAGCCAATCAGGTCGAAATTCGAAAAAAGTAATTCCCACACGATGTTGACCACGCCTTGGGCTTGTTACATTCCGAAAATGACGTTTTTTGCATTTCCACAGAAAAATACTTCTAAAACGTCAAAAAAACACCCTTTTTCGGCACATTCAACAAGATTCCTGACCCCTGAGGCAAAAATCGAAAAAAAAGCTTCTATACACTAAAAATTAGACAATTTTCCGGATTCTCACCAAATCTTAAAACTTTCCGGTATAAGCTCTAAGATCCTTGTTTCCTTGAAAAAAGCTGAGGGACTCGTGTTTAATCGCGGTTAACCAGATGATTGGTGGGAGTGGTACTGAACTGTCTAATGGAATCGCGAGATCAAAGATAGATCTTCCTAATGTGTTTTTCAAAAATGTACTGTCTGCATTTGTCTAACCGTACGAAGCCTCTGAAATCCCAAAAATCACTATCGCCACCCCCTTAAGAATAGTATTTTGCGAAACACTCAGACAACATCTGTTTTGTATTAATAGAAATCACGGATAAAAATGATCTATGCTTAAAAAAAATTCAAAATTTCACCAGAATAGTGAAATTGTTTATCATTTAGCTTGGAATTTTCGAATCGAATTTCAAATCGAACAAATTAAGTAATTATGCACCATTTCATGAATTTGGCTGTGTGTTTCTTACGTCAACTTATAAATACAGCAAATAGTAAAGTTTATGGGCCCATGTAGTAAATAACTATTTTGACTAATTTACAGAGAAAATGTAGATGTTAAAAATAATAATACAGTTGCCGATGAGAATATATCATACATATATAGTTTGACGTCATACTACGCGCGAATTTGCTGATCACTTCCATCTTTTGAACTGCTTTATAGACGCAAATAACTTCTCCCGGTTTCAGCAACTAGTATTTCGGCAACTATGTAAATATTTAGATATTACAAATAAGGAAATAGAACTCTTATAAATAATTTCAAAAATCAATTTTTTGGGTCGAGAAAATGACAGGAATATTGTCGAAAACTATATTTGCGTATGCAGTAGGGATTACGTGTTACGGTAAATATAACTTTATTTTTTATTATTGATCGTTAATTCAGGAGTGGAGAATAAAAATTAATGAATCACAGTAAAAAACCGATTTTAACAAAGACAAACCTTAAAATTTGCAAAATGGGTTAATATTAGAATTTGCACAATGGGATGAGAACAGTTTTCTTCAATTTCCGCAATGGGCGCTAATGATTTAGAGTTGAAAAGGAATTGAAAAAATATTTTGCCCTTCTGGTAGTTCTATTGAATTAAAATACCATTCTTAAATCTTCATTGTCGATTTACTCAGAAATAATACATATGAACCAATTAAATTTCTGAATGTTCACAGAATTTTGTATCAAATGATATACGCAAAGCGTACAAACTCTTTGAACAATTTTCAGTTTTAAAAATGGTAAAGTTGAAAAATAAGTATTGATTACTATAACATAAAGTTACTTTCTTACTTCACGTTTCCTTGTGTGTACAATCTACACTGTACATGTATTAATTTATGACTTATAGCTTATTAATTATTAACAAGCCACTTACAGTATGTTATTTTTATAAAACTTCAGCCTCCAATTTCTCCTGTCGTTTTTTTCGTTGAGACAAACCAATCACCGATGGTTATTTTCGACATACCTGTCGCTGATTGGTTAGTCACCGCGAACAAAAAAAGTTGAATGAGAAAACTCAGTCTTTACTTAGTATATCCAGAAAAAAGAGTGGCCTTTTTGAGTTAACTAACGTTACTAAAAATCAGGCTTGATTAGCTGAAATGAGATCCACTTCTGAGATTTTAGGTGTGAATCAGAGTCGGTAACTTTTGTACCCAAATGGGTACAAGAAAAGGTTTACCTACTCTTGTACCCAAATTGGTCTGAAGGAAAAATGTTTTCCAAAAAGTGCATCGTCATGATTATGCGTCATAAGAGTGGTTGGGAAATTTCACCGACTGCACTGGAGCACAGTGATAGGCATAACCTATACCGCATTAGTACGGATTCTTTAAGTTTTTGTGACGCAATCGGTATAATAACAACAAAAAATCAATAATAAATCAACCTTTATATCAACCTTATAAAAATAGCGCGTTTCAAAGCCGGAAGAGTTGTTTTTTCATACTCAAATTGTGACCACTCGGTCGCTCCAAATTTTTTTTATGGTCGGAATTATTCTTTTTCAGAAAGTTTAAGGGGGTTGGTGTAAGAATGCATGATGACCAAAAATAGTTATATATTCTTTCTAGTATCCTGTCAATAACAATAAATTTGTGTCTCGAGATAAAAGTGATGAAATTTCATGTGTTTTCACGCGCGTGGTATCACTCGCCATCCTTCACCACAAAATAACGCAATTATTGAATTGTGTCCATTCGATTAAAGCCGTCGCCACGGCCATTTAATTCTAACCTGCGTAAGGCGCGCCTGGACCAACAACTGACGAACGAAACAAACTTGGGGAAGATAAACAGCTGGAAAATTATAACCGATTATGAACGTTATTTTATTCCATAATGAAATCTACCAGTCGTTGTATGATGGCTGTATGCTATGATAGAACTCGAAATATCTTCAAATGTAAAGCCGAGAGGCCTTTTGGAGATCTTAGACATTGAATCTAAGTATGGACTTGGTTAACGTCAAATTTATGATGAGGTTTTTAGAATTAGTTTAACTTATTATTACGTATAAAAACAAAACAGAATAATTTTTTCAACGAATAACGGACAAAAATATGACAATATTTCGTAGGTTTCTTAATTTTATTTTTATCAATTTGAACAAAATTGACCGACTATTCGATTTTTGTAGATGAATGAGAACATATTTTTACCAGTTTTTCACTGCGGTACCGGCTGAGCCATTCCTTCACCAAATCATAAAAATTACTTGCAGGGGATATAGAGAGTTTTAGTCTCCGTATTTTTTTTTCTCATTTATTCTTATCTGCCCGTTATCACCTTCCCGCCAGCTGGAGGAGAGGGCATTTTCCCAGCAATTCCAACATCTACACAACAACCCCCCTTAACTGAGAAAGTTTAAAACTGGGTTAAAACCTCATTAACTCAAATAATCCGTACTGAGGGGTTTAGTTCTGCAGGTGAGTCTCCCGGTACTGACCCTACTTATGCCACATAAGTTATGCCTATCCAGTGCAGTCGGTGAAATTGCTCGAGCACTCTAATGACGCATAATCATGACGTTGCGTTTTTCACAACATATTTTTCATTCAGACCAATTTGAGAACAAAAGGTTAACCTTTTCTTGTACCCAAATTAGTCTCAATAAATAATTTGGATTCAGACCAATTTGGGTACAAGAGTAATTAAACCTTTTCTTGTACTCATCAAAACAATATATACTGAGGACAAAAAAAGATGATTGGCCAATTTGGGTACAAGAATAGGTTCCCCATGAATTATACCGTATGATGCTAATCAAAACTCAACGCGTTAATGCTAGAATAATTAAAAGAGATTAATAATTAGCTGCTAAATTAACGTAGGCCCGTCAAAACTTTTTTTGCCTACGGTAGGTGATTTTTGATTTGTTCTAGGAAATCATGAATAAAAATGATCAATGCATTTTTTTTTAATTTCACTAGGAAAGTGTTGAAAAACGCAAATCCGTTTTTTAAATTGCATATCATGTGACTTGAAATTATTCTTGAATTTATTTCGAAAATTCCAAGCCAAATGATGGGCGATTTTTAAAACGATTTCGAGTTTTTGAACATTTAAGAATTATTTAAATTAGTGTTTGTATTTACGCGCTGATTTTTGCAATAAATTTTAATTTCCGTAATTTCCGTTTACATTTTTACTTTAGCTTACTGTGAGCAAGCTTTATGGGGGGTTTGGAAACCCTATACTGGGTTTTATATGGATTATTTTTCCAACTGGCTTGATTTAATTTGGCTTATCGATACTTTTGCCATAGCATTTTTACCTGCAGTACACGACTGGATAAAATTAGTTCATCCAACTTTTGGCGGTTTATCGGAACGTTGAAGATATAAAAAAAATTAGGAAAGTAAAATACTCGGATTTTTAAATATGGAAAATGATGCCTAGTGGGCCTTTTTATCAAGCGTCATAACTTTGAGCCAGTGTCCAATCACATCACTCGATTGTCGACATAATTCAGGAATCCCGCGATTCCATTGGTCACTTTCTCAAAGTTATGACGCCTGATAAAAAAGGCCCACTAGGCATCATTTTCGATTTACAGAGAAAATCTTGGATTTTGAGAATATCTAGAAATTTTTTTTTCGAATTTTCTTGAAAAAATAATCATAATGGCTTCCTCTGTATCTAAGACAGATATTTCAAATTTTTATAAATTTTAAATAAGAAATAAATCCAACTTGCTCAGTGCTTATACTACTGGACAGTCATTGCAGCTGATAAAAGTCGACTTCGTCTCAACATGGTATCTTTCCATCAACACGCCATCAGATACATTCATTCCATAATTATCTTGTTTTATGATGGGAAACACATTGGTTTCAAACAGGATTGTGATTATAAATAAGCCTAACTACGTTGAGTAAGAATTAAAAATGAATATTTGAAACGTTGCTGTTTTATAATTTAAAATTGATTTTATGCAACAGCTCCTTTTGGAAGAGTTGAGTAATTTGGGTCAACCAATCGAACATGGGATAAAAAAGCTTAGACTAAAAATACCAATTGGACGGAAGTTCCGTCACGGAACTGACGCTCATTTAGGCACGTCCGATTTTAATTATTTTTGAGGCACTTTTTGGTTATAAATTGATAATAATCAAATGTTTGTGATTTTTTTACCCACTTTATTTTACCTTATTTATATTCCTTTATCACACTTTTGTAAATATCCCGGCCCTGATTAGCAAACGTTGTGTGTTTTTAAGTAGTAGGGCCGGGATATTTACATAAGCGTGATAAAGAGAAATAGTAAATGAGGTTATTTGAGAAGTGGAGTGCTTAAGGGGGTAGCAGCGATGTGGCGAAACTGCGTGCAATTTAATTTACGAAAATAATTAGTGGTTTATTTTTGTTGCTTATTATCGTTAGCTGAAACCAGAATAAATGTGTATTCAGCCATTAAATCATTTTTTTATCTATTAAGAAACATTTGAGTTCAAACTTTATTTTATAATTCGTAAAATTTTTCGAAAAAAATCAAAGCGATTATGAAAGAGTTTTGAAGCATTTTTCTTCCAAAATTTTTTCTGATTAATTTTAGGAAATCGGTGAATAAAAAACGAAAAAATAGCCCTTTAAACTTTTTTCATCATGTTGTACATATTTTCTGACTGCTGTTTGAAAAATCATGAAATGTTTTTTTGTCATTTTGCTTGTCGCTCTTAGAGAATATTATGAAAATTTTCCAAAAATCAAGTCCAAAAATTTTAATTGAGTAGTTTTTGAAATCTCTGTAAAAATAGGCCGAATCACTGTGAAATTTGTCTGTATCATTTTGTTCCGTATTTAAAACCGATGCTAGTCAAGTGAATATCGTTTCTAACTTCTGATGAATTTACAACATGCTTGTTGAAACCGTGTTTGTGCCATTTGGCACGCAATTATATAAATTTTATTATTTTTAAAAATTTTGTATAAATTTGCGGGTGTAATAGAGCTACTAACTTTTAAAAGTCAGGACATTTTTATAGTTAAACCCAATTGGAGGCTCAATTTTTCTCCCTTTAAAAAAAAGCTGTTGTTCTCTATTTTTCATATGTATAAAAAAAACCTTTCATATTAAGAATTTTTGCATGTGAATAATGATTCTCCACTATTAGTGCATTACCACCCGAAAATTGTCTGAAGTTTAATTAAATATTGTATTAAAAAAAATCAACATCGGGTCAAGTTGTAAATGGATGTAATGAAATGTTTTTGATTTTTTACAGATACTTAAGTATGTTAAAAAATTTAAAAAAATATAAACGTTTGCAAGTATGAACACTTTCATTTAGATAAAAAATAAAATGAAAATTTTTCACATTTTTTCTTTCAAAAATCACTCCGAAAAAATGTACCAATCTGCCACATCGCTGCAACCCCGTTAAGGATTGGCCAAAAAACGTAGTTTTGTAGTCAGTTTCCCGCTGAAATTTAGAAACAAGAAAGAATGAAGCCATCAGATATAAAATATTTCAGTTAAGAGGTTCCCAATAGCCGTCGAGTCAGGGTCAAAATTGATCGTACTGATAGTCATTTCCACCGGAAATGACGTTTTAAAAAATTTCATTTAAAAATTAAAAAAGTAACTGAACCCTAATTTAAGAGGTATGGACTTTATTTTTTCTTAAAAATGACCGAATTGATAGTATCAACAAACTTGACTCAAAGAATTATAAAAAATTTATATAGCGATTGAAATCTAGAAAAAACGGTTATTTTAGACTTATAATAATAGGGTTTTCAAAATGTAACTGAGCCCTTAAGTTTCAAAGAAATTTTTTTCGATTATAATCTCTGTGAGAGTCAAACACCTTTCCATGAAATTGACTCAAATAATTTCAACTTAACCTCTTAGTGTGCTCCAGAGAGGTCGTACTCACATGTCAAAAATTAAATTTAGTCGGAAAAAAAATAATATTTCGAAATTTTATACTTATCTGACGCAGAATTTAATGCAATTTCAGAAAAATATAATTTTGATATTTTGGCGATGAAATTAAGTCTCAAAACTGAAATCAAATTGCCAACAAAAAAGACTTTTTTCAGAGAATAGTCCTTTCGAGGTAGTCAGGACTCTAAAAAACACAACTTATTAATCGCAAATAAAGAAAATGAAGTTTGAACGTCTAGGGAAATATCCTCATTACACCTAGGCTATTTCACACCAAAATTATCACACAAAATGTATGTTCGTACAAATATATTTTGGAATCGGGATATGAAATAAAATGATCCCCATTCCTGAAATAACCCCGTTGTCAACTCAATAAAATCCGAGAGTCGAGAATTACCTGTACAGCTTTACACACTTTTTCCAGATTGTGTTGACCACCCCTTTAAGTAGAGGTCGTCGCAAAATGAGGCTCGTGGAAACAGATTTTTTTTATGCCTTTTTATGAAAATATGGAAACTTACAAGCATTTTGGTACTTCGTTTTATTTGATACATGGCTAGGAAAGCACTTTTGATGAGTTCAAAAATATTTTGTTTGAAAAAAGTTGAAATTTCTGTTTGTGGAAATTTAAAACACGATTTACAGAAAAACGGAGTCAGAAATTTAGACAAAAGTCAACTTGATTTTTGCACGGACTCTTAAGCTGCACATTCATCTTGGTTTCCAAAGGTGTTTCTTTTAAATCCAGGAAGAGATACATTTTGATTGAGACCCTAAACAAGGGTCAAAATACTGTTTTTTTGGTATACTGAGACCAAATTCAAAAATTTAAAAAAAAAACTCAAACTTGATTTTTTGCTCACGTTCTGTCCGGTTATTTGAGTCACCAAATCATTGTTGTACCCTAAAAACTCAGGGAGGAGATACATTTTAAAAAAAATAATTCCGTGATTTTTTGTAAGCACGTTTCTGATTGACGAGCCATCCGTCACCCTTTGATTTTTTTTGATAGGATGCGAGATTTTTGCTCGAATACATTAGTCAGACGCAAAATTTTGTCCTGAAGTTTGTACTCTTCCAGAATTGGCCATTGAAAACTCGGTTTTCGCCTTAAAGAACGACACGACCACCCCCTTAAGGGGTAGCCAGGTGTGGAGCTGACGTCAATAATTTTCGAAAAATAATTAGTTGGCTTATTGTTTTGTGCTTATTATCTTTAGCTGAACCAGAATAAATGCGGTATCAGCTCAATAAATCATTTTTTATCTATTAAAGAAAAGATTTGAGTTTCAAACTTTATTTTTTAATTTGGGAAATTTTCGAAAAAATTCTCAAGCATTAAAAATTTACGCATTTTTCGTCCCAAAAATTTCGCCACTTTAACTTTTTCATGCATGTCTACATATTTTCTGTCTGCTGTTTGAAAAATTATAAAATGTTTATTTTGTCTTTTTTGTCGACTTTTAGAAATATTATGAAAATTTTCCGCGAAATCAAGTTCCAAAATTTTTTAGTAGTGTTTTGTTACATTTCCCTTGATATAAGTGCGCGAATCACTTGTGAAATTTTCTGAATCTATTTGGTTCCGTATTTCAACCGATAGAAGAGTCCCGAATATGCTTTCTGAACTACTGATGAAATTTACAACACTTGCTTGTGACACCAGTTTGTGCCATTGGCAAGCAATTTATAAAAAAAAATTTCGCAAAAAATCTCAATAAAATTTCAGGAGTAATAAGGGTCTTTCTTTGAAAGTCAGGAAACTTTTTAATATTTAAACGCAACTGAAGGTCAATTTTTATTTCTGAAAGCTGTTGTTTCTCTATTTTTTCATGGAAAAAAATTTCATATAAAGGAAATTTTTTAATGTGCGAAAAATTATTCGTCCACTTTTTTAGCGCATTACACCCGAAAAGCCTGAAGTTTATAATATTGTCTTCAAAAAAAAATATTTACTCGGGTTTAGTTGGAAATGAGTTCCAATGAAAATGGCTTTTGATATTTTCCAATACTTAGTTATGTTGAGAAATCAAAATATAAACGTTTGCAAGAATGAAAACTTTCATTGTAGATATAAATTACAAAATAAAATGTTTCACATTTTTTTTCATTCATAACACTCAGAAATATTACCAATCTGTACATCGCTGCTACCCCTTGAGTGTGTTTTAGCCAGACGATTTGAATTTTCAAAAATTTTTAAATAAGAAGTTTTGAAAGTCAAAAATGGATATTGATGTTTTTAACCATCTGTAGTGAGAATTTTTTTTTGGTCATTTTTAAAACCAAGGATTTTTTTGGTTTTGAAGTTTTTTTCCAAAAAAAAACGGTTTGAAAGTGCAAAAAGTGACCTTTTATCCTCGGAGAGAACCGAAAGTTGTACTTCCCTGATTATAAAATTCCCCTCTCGCGGCACCTTTCGGTGACTTATGACCCCGTTGTTCATAATGCTGTCTTCAGAAAACATAATTGTGAATTTTGGTTAGCATGTAAATCATTAAAATATCACTCGGTACCGGAAGCTCTAGGTTACCGGTTAATTTTGACCAGCCGTAGATCCGATTAACGTTACAAAAAAGAACCTCTGTAGTAAACCCTTTTGCTTTCGAGTAAGCCTAATTTTATTTTTGATACCGCTAATGTAATCTCATGAAACCAGAGGACTAAAGGTAACTTTTTGACTTGAAATTTGAAAAAACTGTTTTTGCCTTTTTCATGTCCACTTGGAAGTTGACATCTCGCCATTTATTTATAATCATTGATTAGTTAATGCCAACTGCACTTTTTTGGCTACAGCTACATTTTCAACGTAATTTATGCAGCCAAACAAGGTCGCGATTCAATTTATCCAGCTCTTGATTTCACTGATCCAATGAGACCCTTAATTTTTTAGGTGTGGTTATGGTGCTGGATGGATGTTCCTCAATTTTTTGACATTCAAATTGCTTATGTGGTGTACTGTACCAGAAAGAAAATGAAAAGATATTAATTGATCGATTATGGAAAACCTAAGGTTTTAAACCTTATAATGAAATTCTATCATGTGATTTAAATTTCCTGATTTCAAAAAACATTAAGGGTTTGTAGTATACTTAGGCCTCTCTAGCCAAAAACAAACTATTTATTATTATTTTCTAATAAAATTGAAGGGAAATTAAAAAAAAAAATATCATTTTCTTGTTGTAATTGTATTTATTTGATAATTTTTTGAGCAGAAATTCAGGAGAATCGCATAGGGTTACCGAATATCCACTTTTCTACTACTTAATTTAAGATACAAAGGGCACGAGATACTTGCAGCCAATCTGCATCCTCTTTTCCAAAATAAGCCAACTGTAATTCTGAACTTTTGAGGGTGTTGTCGCTTTAAAATTGGGAGCTTTTATGGCAAAATAATCCCAGAATTTTAAAGCTACTTATTCAAAACAAACATGAATGTGAAGCTAAATTGGGTGACAATGGCAAAACTCGACCCTATAGATATTTTATAATTTTCATATAGATCAGTGAGATAAGGAGAGTCGAAAAATATGCATGAAAGATTTTTTCAAAAATTCCATTTTTTAGGGTACTTATGGCCATGTCGAAAATCTGAAAAAATGGTTTATTTGAAAAAAAATTTTCATGGCGGTGGCCCCGTAAAACAAATAACATATAGCTGCTAAATTAAATAAATGAATTAGCTACCATAGTTTTGAAAACCACATATGAAGTGATGTTTTATATGTCTTGTAAAGTTACAAGTTGTAACAAGACTCTTGTTTCCAAAAATCGTGTTTTAATTTTCCAAAAATCGAGAAATCTAATTATTTATTTAAAAAAAATTGTTTGAAACCAACAAAAAGTTGCTTTCCTTGCTGTTTTAAGAAATTTAAAAAGTCTATTCAATTTGCTTGTTAGATTCTATTTTTTCATACAAAAAAACGCCCCCTTTCATGAAAATTTCATCAAATTTTTTGAAATATTCTTCACTTGAACAAATTTATTTATGAAAAACAAAACAAAAAACTTTAATGTCTGTGTGTGTTGACACCCTGATTATGTAAAATAGATTAAACTTTATACAGTTTGATAATACAATTTTAATTAATAAATACATTATTTTCAAGGTCTTTTTTGTCTGTTTTGGAAAACACGAAATTACGCCATGTTAAAGGTTCTTTAAAATTGAGAAACCAAGTAGTTCTCTCTAGGAGTTAAAATACTTTTTTTGTTTTTTCCATTTCAATAATCAAGTATTCCTCTTAAACCGATTACATTCGTTTCTACGGCCAGGAAAAGATTATGTTTTTTCGCGCAAAAATCCAGTTACGAGCCAAAATTTTAATGAAATAAAAAAGCCTATTGTCGGACATGGGTAATCAAGCGAAATTTGCGAATCTTTAATCCTTGTTTGTCAGTCTTAGATTTTCGCACCGAGTTGTCTGTAATCAGGCGAGAATTATTCCTATATTTTTAATTAAGAAAATCTAATGTGAAAAGTTTATTAAGAGCAAAAACCAAGACAAAATAATGTGGAAAGGTCAGATCCAAGAAAATTGGAAGCAAAAATTTGAAAAGCACTTTCAAGCCATTGAATTTTTTCTTCAATTTAAACTGGGTCGAGAAAAGGGTTTTAAAAATTACTCAAGCGGAGCACACGGCTGTTTCTAATAACGGAAAAGACTAATTTAATTTTTTGGTCGCGAGCCGGATATTTGTTAGCTGGGCAGCAAAATGATCATTTTAAATGAGTTAACCCATTTTTTCAGAGCCCATTAAATGTCACGGTTTTATTTTTTAGGCGTTTTATATAGGAAATTAGTTCGTCAATTTAAATAAAGAATTATTTTGAAATTTTGACAAGCGTTAATGTGTTGCCAACTTTTCCAACAAAAAAAAACCTCGGCATTTACCTCAGAAGACTAAGTCTTTCTGAATTGTTTTGTCTCACCGGATCTCCAACAAAAATTTGTAACATAGGCCACACAAAAAGAAGAAAATCTAAAAAATCGAAGTTTCAAAAAAATGTTTTATTCGGATTTAAGTCCACCCTATGCACAGAATAATTTCAAAAATGTACGCCTTGGAGTAAATGAAAATAAGTTTTTTGGGTTGTCCCTAAAAGGTGCGCAAAAGGGCAGCAGGCTTGTGGAAAGAGACGTCCTTTCTAAGCGTTTTTGATTCCCACGCTTTTGGTTGCTTAGCGCCCACGTAAATTTTGCCGAATCAACGGTGCGTACAAAGTGGTCCGTAACTATTCATATCTCATATTCCAAGATAAAAAATTACTTCCCAAAGCTTTAATATATAAAAAAATGGTGTCAATCAACGCCACCAGTTACTGACCTTAGTGATGAACTTGTTTTGCTGGTTAGAAATATATAGTGAATAGTCACATGCTTCTCGAATGATTTTCCAAGACTAAAAAGTTAGCGTTTACTATGCCTCCAACTAATTTTCACAAAAAAATATTTCGAAGCTCATTTTTAAAACTCCTTTACCAAAATTTTTCTTCTTTTCTTTGTCCATCCCGTTTCCCCTACCCTCCCTTTAATATCTGAAATCTTCCGTTCCCTTTCCCTCTTTTTACGACCTGAATTTACAAAGCGTGCAAGCTTTCCGCAATTGCTGCCAAAATTTTTATCCAATTAATATTTCCTTGTTTTTTGTCCCCGTAAAACTTCAAGCTCAATTTCATAAATCAAGCTCGGAACAAACCAACGGCCAATTACATGTATAAAAAAATGATTAAAAACACAATTCAAATCATTTATTTTTGCCAGACATTAATTCTTTGTAATTAAACCAAATATCAAAATTTTGATCTTGATAAACTCCAATAATTAAAGACTCGGCCCGCCACAATAAACTCCGAAAATGCGAAATTAGTGTGTTTTCGATGTAATCTTGAATAAAAAACACAACAAGGCCTTCTTGTATTATTCTATAGATTAAATTTTATTACACGAAAATACTTACCGTACGGCCTATCTGGAAGTTTTTTGATTAAAATTTGTGATTTTTTGAATAAAAATTAAAACCAACAAGTATAATGTATCTACCTGTCATATTTAAACACTGATAAAGCTAAAGAACGTTGAAACGGCCGGATGAATATTGGAGTTAATGCATCAAAATGACGGATGGTGTAATCAGAATACACATTTTGATTTTAGCTGTCAGCCGCGAAACTTGAACACGTTTTTTTTTTAACTTATTATTAATTTATTTTAACTTCACCAGTGTTTTGAAATGGGAATCGGCGATCCCAAAGCGGGATCAAATTCCCCGCGTCCCAGGTGGATAGGACGGATCAGGATGAAAATTTTTACTTTGTCGAGACCGGGACGAGATCGGGATTCCAAATTGAAAAATTATTCGACTGGGAAAGGATCGGTATTGATCGGGGATCCCGGAAAAAATACGAATCGACGAAAGAACCAGATCAAAAAATACGAAATCGGGATCTAAGCGGGAACCAGAGCAAAACTCTATCCCGTTTAGAACCTGAACTTAACTTTATTTATGGCATGTCCATCCAAAAAACTAACTGCAGCAGGGTGCGCGTATAGATGAAACCCCAGTAATCTCTGCCAATCGCCCACGCATTCTGAAAAATAAACTTTTTCTTCCGGAGTCGCGTATATTGAAAGGCAAAAAATGGGTTTTTTCCAAAACTTCTTAGGCAAAAAGATTGACGTTTTCTTCGAAAAGCCAAATATAGGCATATTTGTGAATTTTTATAAAGAAAAAACTATTTAATTCTATTTTGTAGTTTTAGCGTTTTATTTTATTTATCTAGTACAGTTGATTTGTTTGAAAAAATCTGAACACAATTTTTTCTCGGTTTCCTGCATAAAATATTTATTAATAACGGCCCCAGTAGCTCTTTTAGGATTTTTGCGTATTTCCAGCACCTTCAATTTCTCTGTGAGCGATAAGTGATAGTTTTTTGATTGTATCTTTTTTTTTCTTAATATCATTTTGGGAACTCATTTTTATTAAAATTCTATTTAAAATATTTGGTGAATAAAATAAATAAATGCCATTCTAGAAGTGAATTCGAGATTACGGTGTGAGTTCAAGCAACGTGAGTCAAGCAACGCGTTGACCGTACAAAAAAAGAGTGATGAGGTTTTTCAAAGCGGTCACTTTGCCATTTGTGATGAAAATTGAGCAAAAAATCAGCCTTAAATTCTTACCCTGATTAAACCTATTAACTAAAGTATCAGATTCTGGATCTTGTTTTTTATTGACCAATCAGAGCGTATCTTCCCAGGACCGTCTCGCGTATAGGTGAAAGTACCCGTGATAGGGCTGAAGGGTTTGAGCAAAAAAACTTGTCACCTTTACGCGGCACCCTGCTGTTAAACGTCTTGTAAAATAAGCATTTTCGTAAATAAGCTGCGACTATTCTTATAAACAACAAACCATAGATTCGAGATAAAACTCATTATATTCTGATTAAAACTTTATTAATGGTTCATAGTTCGGACTACAAAAATGAATACTTTATTGGTGCTGAGAAAAATGCAATCATTAATTGTCAATTTCTGATTGAACTTATTTGAAAAAGTCCTTAGCGCAAAAGTCCTTAGCCATGTACCAGTAAATTCCTTGATGATACTATAGATCTCCAATTTTTAGTCAGTTTTAATTTTCCAGAAGACCATTTGACTGAAATTTGGTTTCAAATTTCAGTTTTAAAATTTCCATTTTTGTTTAAAAAATTTGAACGCAGAATTTTGAAAGACGATCTTTCTGTGAAATTGATTGCAACATCGCCTTTTTCATAATGATTGCCACATTTCAGCTTGCAAATTACCGCAAATTCTGCTTTAATTCTTCTTAAAATTCTTCTTAAAATTCTGACTAGGAAAAAATTGCCGAAAATATCTGAAAATGTACCTTTCTATAGGCCAAAAAAAATTTGCCTATGTAGCCGAAACTGTATATATTTTATATATTATATATTTTAAGATTGAAATTTGGCATTAAAAAAATTCAAATTTTTAACAAAGATTGATGGTGGCAATGTCAAACCTGAAAATTGAGATTGAAAATTTACCGACAATAAATGCAATTCAAAAAAAGTTTATTATTAATTTTTGACATATTGATTTTGAATTTGTTTTTACATAAATGTCGAGCACAAGGAAAAACCCCAAAACGAATATAGTATAGAACCGTTCATATCAGGCTGAAGGTGAAATTGTAAGCTACCAGACCGGATTGGATCAAAAAGAGGTGAAAATTTCAAACTTTCGCTAAACTAAGTCTTACCGCGGTATACCGCTTCGTATTCGGATCGTCCGATGTTTTGGGCCCCTTTTTACTTTACGGGATTCATATCCCCTAAGTAGAGTTACTCGCTAACCAGGAGGTCTAGTATTTTCTCGCTCACGTTCGCTTAAATCCCTATTCTATACCACACTGCCACTTACCCGATCGGTCGAATGAAAACATCGGATTTGTCCGGTCTCGTCCAATAATTTCCATTACGATTCGGTTTTGGTGTATAAGGATGAGAATGATTATGAAGCGCTTTTTTTTTGCTTCTGTTGAGTACAATTATTGTGCATTTTAATCAAGACGATGAAATTTTTGGCCGAAATTTTGCTAAATGGATGATTTCAGAATATTGACAAATCTCAGCTTTTTTTAATTCATGGAGAATTGTTCTTGAATTATTAAAGGTATTTAGGTTACTTAAAAAATAACTTCTCCTTGTCACGCAAGAAAGAAATTCTTGTGGATGAAGAACTGATATCTCGCGCCGGATTTTGAGGCGCTTGGAAACTAATTGAGTCAAAATAGCATTGATTTTGAAATTTTCGATAGGACGAAAAACAAAACTGATTATAATGACAATAAAACATTTTCAAATCACCAATGAAAATTAATTCTTGAGCAAATGCCATTATGGGTCAAATCAGCAATCAGCTTATATATATATGAATATATTTTCAAATAAGTTCATTTTCGTCATCAGCGTAAAATTTTACGTAAAATATAGGTTTTTGAAATGTGAGCTTGAAATTTTGCTTCAACCATGAATATCCTACAAGGGCGTGCTATCGGTCTGTTCAAACCACCTCAAGGTTACGCAATTTCACAGATTATCTTAAAAATATCTTGTCAGCAGTTCTGTCAGCGTGGAGTAAAGTGATGACTCCAATCAGTCTTTAATAAAGCGACAAGTTGTATTCTGCCAAATCAACCAACTCGTATTCAATTTTCTCAAATTTGGTTGTATATCATCAAGTTTATGCTGAAAAACTTTGATTATTAAAACATATTCACCTAGTTACACCAGGCGATTCATCGGCATACATAATTCGCATTCTCAGAAAAGAATCAATAGGTGACTCAATCTAGTAGGCCAAATGAATAAATTTCTTCAACTTCATTCGAGGGTATGTCACAATAAGCCTTATGTTATGTGCGATAATAACGTAGGCTTTTAATTTGAAATTTCTCTAAAATTGGAATGAGCGTGGTTTCAGGATTTCTACGACCTACCATATTGCTCACTAGGAGCGCTAAGGTTCAGTTTCAACAATTTTCCAGGCTCACTTGCACATTTCATTGTTGTTCATTATTAAGCCGGGACAAAATTAGAGAGCGAACAAGCAGATTTATAACAGTAATATCGCAAAACAAAGAACAAATTCAGATTTTTCAGCGAATTTTGAAAAATTTTTAAATTAAATGTTTTTTCTAAAAGTTTTATATTCCTACACAAACAATATACACAACTAACCATTTATGGAGACCACTTTCGCGAAAAATGGTTCCATAAATCTTAATGGTTTTCAATTAAATGGTTTATGGGTTTCCATAAAATGGTTAGTCAGTTGTATGTAACGTCAGGATTTTTTCTTTCTGTTTCATCCAGTTCAGAATATTTCAAATAAAAAAAATGTAATTTGCCCTATCTGAGAATACAAAATGATTATTACGTAGGTTTATTAAATCTTTGGAAACACATGTAAGTTACTATTGATATTACATCAACCCCTTTTACGAACGTTTCACCAATCTTTACGTTATAAGTTGAGTACTTTTGACCACCGTCTCTCTGTTTAATTTTCAGTATACATATAAGCCCAACTTATCGATTATATTACTTTCTGGCGCATGCGCTCATTTTTCTTTAAATTCGTGTTTGCTTCAACTGGGTCAAAATAACAAATCGATGAACTAATCCCTTTAACCAGTTATCGACCAAAATGATCTGTTTCGAAACGATAGCTTTCTGCTGAATAATATTTTTCGAACTAGATTAATCAGATTCACAGGAATCAGCCCTTAAAACATTGCGAGAAGAGAATCATGTGTAAATTTTTATTTCATTCTCTAAGTCTCATTGTAATTTCCTACATGATTAATTCAAGTCTTTTGTATAAATAGACTTGTTAACTGATTTTAATTTTAACTGGGTGATAGTTTCCCACTTCCAAAAAACAAGAAAATTTTCTTTGTTTATTTCCTTGATACCACCAAAAATTAAACAGAAAAATACTCAGAAAACTACAAGGATGTAAATACAAACCGGTATTTTTCTTACTATAAATAACCTTTATTTTTAGTCTTTGATTGAAAAAGTTCGGGCGTTTTTAAGAAGTAACGGGTCTACGTCTCACTATAAATTGTCCATACTAAAAAAAGGAAACATGAATTATTTTTTTTTATTTGCGAACTTTGTACATTCGGACACTATATGCAAAATAAGATGATTATTTTGTGCAAAGAATCGCCAGGCCGACTTTGTTTTAAAAAAGTGTCAAAAATAGTTATTTTATTGACATTTTGTTTTCTTTGTGTTTGTATTTGTATTCGACAAGAAAAGAGTTCGTTCACTATTTCGTTTTGTAGAGTTCATGATCGGCATCAGAGAATTTTAAGACATAAAATTGAGTTTGGAAGCAATTTGGGATTTTTATTGGCATTATTCGCGTGGTTTAGAATAATTTATGGCAATCAGATATTTCACGTGACAATAATAAGTTGCGTTCCGAAAATTAGAAAAAAAATTCACTTACTAGCAGAGTAGAGTTTTCATATGCTCAGAAAATAAAGAAAATAATTTAAAAAATGTAATACTTGGACCCTTTTCATCAAAATCAGCCTTAAAACCGCAGATTACGAAATAACGGTAAAATGTTGGTTTACTCACTTAAGAAATCATTTGCACTGCTACGAAAAGGTATGGATAATATGCTAAAAATAAAAAGATTAAATTAAAAAAGTTAACATTTTCGATTTAATGCTTTACAATTTTTAACTCAGTTTTTATACCGAGCTCATCCCTCATTAACAATTATAGTCACAAACGGCGCCCAATGAATATCTCAAATTTATTGGTTCAGAAGGCTGTGAATGGTTTATTCATTCGAATAAATTAATTTGTACGTATTCTCAAGATAAATAGTTATTCTCAAATTTAGTTGTTTAGAAATTCAGCGAAGCTTTCAGAAATTGAAAGACGTTCTAGCCAATTGTAAACGTAAGCAAATCAAGCTTACAATTTGTTTCGCCTAAAAAAATAAAGATTGCAAATAACGAGTTATAACGACGCAGGCTATTGTTTAAAATTGAACTCGGAAGCCAGATTAATCCTGTTCCGGGACTTAAAGGGGTCAAGTCCCCTTTAGACTTAAAGGGATCAAATATGATAATTGAAATAAACGAGATCGGTGGAATTAATTTAATCTTGTTATTGGATCTGGTACAAATTTAATATCAAGGAAAATATTGACTTGAAGTTTCGACTTTATACTCGGTAGAGTCGCCTGAAATAAGATTTCCAGATTTGAGTTAAATAATAAAGATAAACGACCACGGGGCAACTAGTTGCTGAAAGTGACTCTACGAGTTAAGATGTAATTTCTTATGGACGAATATGTTTTAGCTGCGCAAGAATTTTCATGCATATCAAAAATTTAATTTTCAAAAAAGATATTTGAACATGCAAATTTTCTTTGATGACTTATCTCAAAACAATCTTTTAAATAAATGCAATAAATTATTGGTGCGATTGCAAAAATATTCATGGACATGGCTGTTCTTGTTTCAGGATTATAAAACTAATGGGTACAGTCTCTAACCCTTAAAAGGCTAATCCTCCCCCCCCAAAAAGAAACTTGAAGGAAAGAGATGCTCGAGCTTTTGCTGTGTTGAGAGACAAAAATGTTTTTCTCTGAATTTGTATTTCATTTACTTCTCACTCTGAAAATGGAATAAACCGAAACGTTGAAAAAAACAATTTTTTAATGAAAAATCATATATATTTATGTCTCAAACAACCTGTATATAATTTAAAACAAATTGATTGTTAATTTTGAGACAAGCATTGTTGTCGAATGTTTAGATTATTGTTTTCATGACATGCCATTCAATAAAAGTTTTGCAAACATTATATTTGACGCGGAACCTTCTTAATTAGAACAAGGTGCTAAAATTCAAGTTCTTCCCGTTTCATTATTTGGAAAATTCTGTCTAAGTAAATAAGTCATTTCAGCGATCAAATGAAAATTTTGGTGTGTTATGCAAAAAACAGTTTCGCCAACCAATACACCGGAAACATTAATAAGCATAAGTGAAAAGAGCACCAACACTGTTGGCAATGGATATCTAAAAAAATTATGAAACTCAAAATTCATTGGAAATATCCAATTAATGAAATAATCCGGCAACTTTTTCGAATAAATTATAATAAATTAAAACTAAAATGAACAATTACTCCAAGATCGGTTATCAAAACGTAATTTAATATCTTGAAATTCCATAGATTATTTTTTTATTTTTAAGCGGATTATAAATTATTGCGTTGATCTTCACCAAGATAATCGTCTTGATGATGGTGTGGTGCTCTGTAACCTTGTGAGCACGAGCCACATAGTGGCTCAAGCATAGTTAAACTCATCCAAAAAAAGGCCAAAGAAACGGGATCGTACTGAAGTTGGGTCTCGTTTACTTACGTTTTTTTTTTCGTCCGTGGGTAGACAGCCGAAAATTGCCGTATACTTTTCCTATAGATCACGTAATAATTTAGCTGTTTAACCGGCGGACAAAAAAAACCGTAGTAAACGAGAAAACTCAGGCTGTAGAATCTTTTCTTTTAAAATCATTATAAAAATTTTTGATTCGTGATAATGATTTTTTTCGAATGTTTGGTTCCAGTATCACGGGAGTTGATTTATTAGATTTTTCGCCTATGTTTTACTCCGGAAAATAATTTCGGAACTAGAAATAAAGAACATGTGAGATAAGTTCAGTTTTTAGGAAAGTCGTTTTGTGCATGCATACAGTTTAAATAAGAAATTTATTTGGTACTAGGGCCAAGTTTTTTTTTCGGAAGGAAAATTCTAAAAATTCAACTTCAAGTATCCATAAAGAAAATTGTTATTATAAAGAGTTGAATTTAAGCGACCAAATTTGTCCACAGTTGTACTCATTAGTCATTAGTTTACTAAAAAATAATGAAAAAGTGTTAATAATCTGCTTATAGGGATAAATAAAAATATTTTATCAAAAATCATGATTTTCCATTAACATGTGATTATTTATAAATAACTTGAATTTATTAGTATAAATCAAAAGCAACATAACTATACGTACCAATACTTGTGCATCGTTTTCGGACAGGAATTTAACTTTGAAACAACTGTGCCTGTATCACGTGATATGGATACCCTTGTTTTCTTCACTTTATTTTTGGAACTAAAAATTTAAATTCTAGAATATAAAATGGCGGATGAAAAACTTTCAACTTCCTTATGCAGGAAAAATTGAAAGTCCAACTCCTAAGCTTTCGGTACCACCAACGTCCAAATTACGACCACAATAGTGGCTCGGGTGCCTTATCAGAACTTTTTATATGCTCAACAGGTTAGAAGGAAGCATTCTGAAGCCGTTCCTTGCGTAGGCTCAATTCTTAACCGGTGTTACTTCAGAAAGTGCCGATTTGTACTAAGGAAGACGTCAGTGCGCTCGTTTTCCATCATTACACACGCAATTTATCAAACTTATAATTAAGTTTTTTATTGAAAAAAATATTTTTCGAATTTTGAATAGAATATATCAGGTAAGAGAAGTATGATAGTTATATTTTAGTCTAAAAGTGATGAAAATATTTGCTGATATAATGGAAATTATTGCAAAAGAATACGCTTCAGCTTATGTAAAATTTATTTCATTTTTATTTTACAAATTGTTTACTTTTACAAAAATAAATGAATTCATGAATTTATTGAGGCCTCAGTATTAACTTAATTCTCCCACAAATTTTGTTTTGCTTAAAATGAGTCAAATCTACTTTTGTACAAGTGGGGAGAAATAATAGGATTTTTTTAAATAAGTAAGTGGCTTATCGGTACTTATTTGAGGCGGCAGGGTTCTTTTTTGAAATGCTGGGTACACGGGTTAACGTTACTTCATCAGAAATTGTATGGAAGCTTAATTATAATTTTCATATAAATTCTAATTTCATGTACTTACTTCGATTTTTACTCTGGAACAATCATATTTCATTTGCCGGATCTTTCAACCACCGCCGTTTTTTGATGTGAAATCTCCCAAAAATACATTGAAACACTAATGTAAGTAGCTAATTTAGTATTTTCCGATGTATGGTAACACAACTGTCAAAAATTACATGTTTTTGTATAACAAAACACATTTTCACCAAAGAAAGACTCATTAGATAATCACAGTCGCCATGATCTCGAAAGCTTTTCATTGAAGAACGGCTTCCGAAGTATTTTCAATTATAAACTTATTATAAAATACTAAAAAATAGTTATATTTCAAGTAAATCGAAAATAAACCATAATATAGCTCAAGGAAAAACCATTTTATCAAGCTTTCTACGAAGTTGTATTAATTATTTGCAACGTTCTTCACTATAACTTTGTTCAAAAACGTTTCAAACTTATTTCTGAGAAGAGTCAGTTCAAATTTCGGAAAGACAGTGTGGGTGTGAAGTCTGTAGACGTGTTCTGAATCGATAATCGGAGTCAGATTGAAAATACTAGATTTAAGACCAAGATTGAAAAAAATAAGGTCTAGACCGTAATCCAAAATAGGTATTGAATAAGGCACTATGAATGTGTATGAGAAAAATTAAATAACCCACCCCTTGTCAAAGAGATCACGAATGGAAAACTTTAGTTTGGCCATGAGTTCCCGGTGCGCACGGTGCCGCGGTTGCCTTGGCAGCGCACCGCGTAATCATTGATATATTTTCAGAAAGTTGCGTGGGAAATAAGCACATAAAAGTTTTTTTAAGTATGTGGTCGTGCCTACCTTAAACCAGGAAATTACTTTGTTTAACCTCCTCCACACCCAGAACGAGAAGCTTCGCGCTCACACCCAAAGCCTATCTTAAGGGTATGGTGGTTCCTAATTTACATCTTCTCATAAGAATATTAGCCAAACAGGCTTTCAAGTATATTATTCAGATTAGCAATTTGTAGAACTAAGCTTTTATATTGCGTAAAACATGTGTACAAAATTTCTTGCGAACCAGGGAGGACCTAGTCAAAACGGAAAATCTATTCCTCTCAGGCGGGATTTATTTTAAAATAAACCGTTATTTTAACTTAACCGGTATTAATTATATTTTAAAAACTTCTAGGAGCGCTTTTGTCGACAAATGCTATATTATTTTAGGATAGCCGATAAACCACCCGTTTGTTCATCGGAAAATCATCTCCTCCTAGGTTAAATTCAAAATTCACTCAATGCAAACGGTAAGCTTGGAACAATAGAACTTCTGAGGAACCCACGTTTCTTTTTCAATTTCGACCCCCAAAATCAAATATAAATTGTTCAAGTCACGTGGAAAAATTTTCCCGAAAAAAAATGCGTTCGCATTTTTTCCGAAAGTAGCTCAAAAGGAAGCTAGGAAAAACACTGAAGAGAAAGTTGGCTACGTCAAGGCCAAAATTTTAAATTTTAGTGGTCAAGATTGAAAACCATACGTTATTTTGCTACTTAATTTTGAATAAAATACTTCTAAATTTTTTTTCTGATTTGGTGTTTTTGTGCTTTTAAAACATAAACGATTGATTTGTGAAGTTTTAAGACAAATAACACCAGAAAATGTAGGAACCACCATACCCTTCAGCACTACTTTTAGCGCTTATCACGGGGAAAACTGGGAAAACCCATATGAATTAACTTATTTGTCACTGATTGACATCAAGGATAGAAGTTAAGTAATAAAACGTACAGTTTTTAATTTTCGAAGTTTGTGAACTACACTGTAATAACGCGAGCAGAAAAGAAGGTTCACTCACCTTGTTATTCTTGAAAACCCATACATTTTTTTAAAATGGCATATACGTTAATATGAACATGTGAAACAGTAGCGATTTATAGCTGGTCTCAGATTTGAAATTTGATATCTCGATCGCTCACAAAACATTATTTCATATCGCCCGCGCTCAAAATATAGGCAGATAAAATGTAAAAAACATTGCTAACAGCTGAAACTCAAAAATCAGTCCACCTTATGTTCTACACTTGTTGATTTTGGTCTTTCTCAGCTTTATTTGGTGTTAAATTGCCGTTCAATTCTTTCGAAAAATAATTTTTGAAAAAATATGATTTACTTTCATTATTTTGAGTTTCATAAAAAATCACTGCTGAAATTATTCTTCGTATAAGACCGCAAAAAAAATAAACTTTTTATCAGAAGAATCTCCAAATACTTTTTTAAAACTGGCTTCCTCAGAATTTTGAATCATGCTACGTTTTCACACAATTAATTTTTTAAGAAATTGCCGGAATCCTATTAAAAAGTAGGAAGAGAGAATAAGCGTCGGAATGGATAATTGTATAAACTTTTCAACAATTATTTTGGAAATTAAATTGCAACTCTATGACATATATCACTCTCTTGTGTGTGGGTGGTNGTTAAGGATTGGCCAAAAACGTAGTTTTGTAGTCAGTTTCCCGCTGAATTTAGAAACAAGAAAGATATGAAGCCATCAGATATAAAATATTTCAGTTAAGAGGGTTCCCAATAGCCGTCGAGTCAGGGTCAAAATTGATCGTACTGATAGTCATTTCCACCGGAAATGACGTTTAAAAAATTTCATTTTAAAAAATTAAAAAAGTAACTGAGCCCTAAGTTTAAGAGGTATGGACTTTATTTTTTTCTTAAAATGACAGAATTGATAGTATCAACAAAACTTGACTCAAAGAATTTATAAAAAATTTATAGCGATTGAAATCTAGAAAAAACGGTTATTTTAGACTTTAAATTATGGGTTTTCAAAATGTAACTGAGCCCTTAATTTTCAAAGAAATTTTTTTCGATTATAATCTCTGTGAAGGTCAAACACCTTTCCATGAAATTTGACTCAAATAATTTCAACTTAACCTCTTAGTTGTTCTCCAGAGAGGTCGTACTCACATGTCAAAATTAAATTTTAGTCGGAAAAAAATAATATTTTTTCGAAATTTTTATAACTTATCTGACGCAGAATTTAATGCAATTTCAGAAAATATAATTTTGATATTTTGGCGATGAAAATTAAGTCTCAAAACTGAAAATCAAATTGCCAACAAAAAAGACTTTTTTCTAGAATAGTACTTTCGAGAGTAGTCAGGACTCTAAAAACACAACTTATTAATCGCAAATAAACAAAATATGAAGTTTTGAACGTTCTAGGGAAAATATCCTCATTACACACTTTTGTCCAGATTTGTGTTGACCACCCCTTTAAGTAAGGGGTCGTCGCAAAATGAGGCTCTGGAAACAAATTTTTTTTATGCCTTTTTTATGAAAATATGGAAACTTACAAGCATTTTGGTACTCGTTTTATTTTGATACATGGCTAGGAAAGCACTTTTGATGAGTTCAAAATATTTTGTTTGAAAAAAGTTGAAATTTCTTATTTTGGAAATTTAAAACACGATTTACAGAAAAACGAGTCAGAAATTTAGACAAAAGTCAACTTGATTTTTGCACGGACTCTTAGCTGCACATTCATCTTGGTTTCCAATGGTGTTTCTTTTAAATCCAGGAAGGAGATACATTTTGATTGAGACCCTAAACAAGGGTCAAAATACTGTTTTTTGTGATACTGAGACCAAAATTCAAAATTTAAAAAAAAAACTCAACTTGATTTTTTGCTCACGTTCTGTCGGTTAATTTGAGTCACCAAATCATTGTTGTACCCTAAACAGGGAGGAGATACTTTAAAAAAAATAATTCCGAGTGATTTTTTTGTAAGCACGTTTCTGATTGGACGAGCCATCCGTCACCTTTGATTTTTTGATAGGATGCGAGATTTTTGCTCGAATACATTAGTCAGACGCAAAATTTTGTCCTGAAGTTTGTACTCTTCCGATAATTGGCCATTGAAAACTCGGTTTTCGCCTTAAAGTACGACGACCACCCCCTTAAGGGGGTAGCAGCGATGTGGCAGACTGACGTCAATTTAATTTTCGAAAATAATTAGTTGGCTTATTGTTTTGTGCTTATTATCTTTAGCTGAACCAGAATAAATGTGTATCAGCTCAATAAAATCATTTTTTATCTATTAAAGAAAAGATTTGAGTTCAAACTTTTATTTTTGAATTTGGGAAATTTTCGAAAAAATTCAAAGCATTAAAAAATTTTACGCATTTTTCGTCCAAAAATTTCGCCACTTTAACTTTTTTCATGCATGTCTACATATTTTCTGTCTGCTGTTTGAAAAATTATAAAATGTTTATTTGTCATTTTTTGTCGANCACTTGTGAAATTTTCTGGAATCTATTTGGTTTCCGTATTTCAACCGATAGAAGAGTCCAGCGAATATCGTTTCTAAACTACTGATAAAATTTACAACACTTGCTTGTGACACCAGTTTGTGCCATTTGGCAAGCAATTTATAATAAAAAATTTCGCAAAAAAATCTCAATAAAATTTCAGGAGTAATAAGGGTCTTTTCTTCTGAAAGTCAGGAAACTTTTTAATATTTAAACGCAACTGAAGGTCAATTTTTATTTCTGAAAAGCTGTTTTTCTCTATTTTTCATGGAAAAAAACTTTCATATAAAGGAAATTTTTTAATGTGCAAAAATATTCGTCCACTTTTTAGCGCATTACACCCGAAAATGCCTGAAGTTTATAAATATTGTCTTCAAAAAAAAATATTTACATCGGGTTTAGTTGGAAATGGAGTTCCAATGAAAAGTGGCTTTTGATATTTTTCCAGATACTTAGTTATGTTGAGAAATCAAAAATATAAACGTTTGCAAGAATGAAAACTTTCATTGTAGATATAAATTACAAAATAAAATGTTCACATTTTTTTTCATTCATAAATCACTCAGAAAAAATGTACCAATCTGCTACATCGCTGCTACCCCCTTGAGTGTGTTTTGAGCCAGACGATTTGAATTTTCAAATTTTTAAATAAGAAGTTTTGAAAGTCAAAAATGGATATTGATGTTTTTAACCCATCTTGTAGAGAATTTTTTTTTGGTCATTTTAAAACCAAGGATTTTTTGGTTTTGAGATTTTTTCCAAAAAAAACGGTTTGAAAGTGCAAAAAGTGACCTTTTAGTCCTCGGGAGAGAACCGAAAGTTGTACTTTCCCATGATATAAATTCCCCTCTCGCGGCACCTTTCGGTGACTTATGACCCCTTGTTCATAATGCTGTCTTCAGAAAACCGATAATTGTGAATTTTGTTGGTACATGTAAATCATTGAAATATCACTTCCGGTACCGAAAGCTCTAGGTTACCGGTTAATTTTGACCAGCCGGTAGATCCGATAACGTTACAAAAAAGAACCTCTGTAGTAAACCCTTTGCTTTCGAGTAAGCTAATTTTATTTTTGATACCGCTAATGTAATTCTCATGAGAACCAGAGGACTAAAAGGTAACTTTTTGACTTGAAATTTGAAAAAAACAGTTTTTGCCTTTTTCATGTCCACTTGGAAGTTGACATCTCGCCATTTATTTATAATCATTGATTAGTTAATGCCAACTGCACTTTTTGGCTACAGCTACATTTTCAACGTAATTTATGCAGCCAAACAAGGTCGCGATTCAATTTATCCAGCTCTTGATTTCACTGATCCAATGAGACCCTTAATTTTTATGGGTGGTTATGGTGCTGGATGGATGTTCCTCAATTTTTTGACATTCAAATTTCTTATGTGGTGTACTGTACCAGAAAAGAAAATGAAAAAGATTAATTGATCGATTATGGAAAACCTAAGGTTTTAAACCTTATAATGAAATTCTATCATGTGATTAAATTTCCCTGATTTCAAAAAACATTAAGGGTTTGTAGTATACTTAGGCCTCTCTAGCAAAACAACTATTTATTATTATTTTCTAATAAAATTGAAGGGAAATTAAAAAAAATATCATTTGTCTTGTTGTAAATTGTATTTATTTGATAATTTTTTTGAGCAGAAATTCAGGAGAATCGCATAGGGTCACCGAATATCCACTTTTCTACTACTTAATTTTAAGATACAAAGGGCACGAGATACTTGCAGCCAATCTGCATCCTCTTTTCCAAAATAAGCCAATGTAATTCTGACTTTTGAGGGGGTGGTTGTCGCTTTAAAATTGGAGCTTTTTATGGCAAAATAATCCCAGAATTTTAAAGCTACTTATTCAAAACAAACATGGATGTGAAGCTAAATTTGGGTGACAATGGCAAAACTCGACCCTATAGATATTTTATAATTTTCATATAGATCAGTGAGATAAGGAGAGTGGAAAAATATGCATAAAAGATTTTTTTCAAAAATTCCAATTTTAGGGTACTTATGGCCATGTCGAAAATCTGAAAAAATGGTTTATTTCGAAAAAAAAAATTCCATGGGCGGTGCCCCGTGAAACAAATAACATATCCCTTTATCACCTTTTGGTTAGAATGCGTAGCCACAACGTTAAAATCACACGTTAAAAGGAGTAGTGGCTACGCATTCTAACCAAAAGGTGATAAAGGGATATAGCTGCTAAATAAATAAATGAATAGCTACCAGATAGTTTTGAAAACCACCCATATGAGTGATGTATTTTTATATGTCTTGTAAGTTACAAGTTGTAACAAGACTCTTGTTTGTCCAAAAATCGTGTTTTAATTTTCCAAAAATCGAGAAATCTTAATTTATTTCATTAAAAAAATTGTTGAAACCAACAAAAAGTGCTTTCCTGCTGATTTTGAGAAATTTAAAAGTCAATCAATCTGCTTGTTAGATTCTATTTTTTCATACAAAAAAAACGCCCCCTTCATGAAAATTTCCATCAAATTTTTTGAAATATTCTCACTTGAACAAATTTATTATGAAAACAAAACAAAAAACTTTAAGTGTCTGTGTGTGTTGACACCCTTGATTATTAAATAGATTAAACTTTATACAGTTTGATAATACAATTTAATTATATAAATACATTATTTTCAAGTCTTTTTGTCTGTTTTGAAAACACGAAATTACGCCATGTTAAATTGTTCTAAAATTGAGAAACCAAGTAGTCTCTCTAGGAGTTAAAATACTTTTTTTGTTTTTCCATTTTCAATAATCAAGTATCCTCTTAACGATTACATTAGTTTCTACGCCAGGAAAAGATATGTTTTTCGCGAAAAAATCCAGTTACGAGCCAAAATTTTAATGAAATAAAAAAGCTATTGTCGGACATGGGTAATCAAGCGAAATTTCGAATCTTTAATCCTTGTTTTTCAGTCTTAGATTTTCGCACCGAGTTGTCTGTAATCAGGGAGAATTATCCTATAATTTTTAATTAGAAAATCTAATTGAAAAGTTTTATTAAGAGCAAAAACAAGACAAATAAGTGTGGAAAGGTCAGATCCAAGAAAATTGGAAGCAAAAATTTGAAAGCACTTTCAAGCCATTGAATTTTTTCTTCAATTAACTAGGGTCGAGAAAAGTTTAAAATTACTCAGCGGAGCACACGGCTGTTTCTAATAACGAAGAAAAAAAAAAAAATGACTAATTTATTTTTTGAGTCCGAGCCGGATATTTGGTTAGCTGGGAGCAAAATGACTCATTTTAAATGAGCTTAACCCATTTTCAGAGCCCATTAAATGTCACGGTTTTTATTTTATAGGCGTTTTATATGAGAAATTATTCGTCAATTTAAATAAAGAATTATTTTGAAAATTTACAGCTTAATTGGTTGCCAACTTTTCCAACAAAAAAATACCTCGCATTTACCTCAGAAGACTTAATCTTCTGAATTGTTTTGTTCACCGGGATCTCCGAAAAATTTGATAACATAGGCACAAAAAGAGAAAATCTAAAAAAATCGAATTCAAAAATGTTTTATCGGATTTAAAATCCACCTATGCACCAGATTAATTCAAAAATGTACGCCTTGGAGTAAATGGAAAAATAAGTTTTGTGGTGTCCCTAAAAGGTGCGCAAAAGGGCAGCAGGCTTGTGAAAGGGACGATACCCCCTTTCTAGCGTTTTTGATTCCCCACGCTTTTGGTTCTTAGCGCCCACGTAAAATTTTTGCCGAAATCAACGGTGGGTACAAAGTGTACCGTACACTATTCATATCTCATATTCCAAGATAAAAATTACTTCGCCAAAGCTTTAATATATAAAAAATGGGTGTCAATTCAACGCCCAGTACTGACCTTAGTGATAACTTGTTTCTGCTTAGAAATATATTGAAATATCACATGCTTCTCGAATGATTTTCAAGACTAAAAATGTTTAGCGTTTACTATCCTCACTTTATTTTCAACAAAAAAATAATTTCGAAGCTCATTTTAAAAATTCCTTACCAAAATTTTTCTTCTTTTCTTTGTCATCCCGTTTCCCTACCCTCCCTTTTAATATCTGAATCTTCGTTCCCTTTCCCTCCTTTTTACGAGCCTGAATTACAAGCGTGCAAGCTTTCCCGCAATTGTCTGCAAAATCTTTTATCCAATTAATATTTCCTTGTTTTTTGTCCCCGTAAAACTTCAAGCTCTAATTTCATAAATCAAGCTCGGAACAAAACAACGGCCAATTACATGTAATAAGAAATGATAAAAACTACAATTCAAAGTCATTTATTTTTGCTCGACATAATTCTTTTGTAATAAACCAAAATATCAAAATTTTGATCTTGATAAAACTCAATAATTAAAGACTCGGCCCTCGCCACAATAAACTCCGAAAATGCGAAAATTAGTGTGTTTTCGATGGTAATCTTGAATAAAAAACACAACAACCTTCTTGATAGTTATTCTATAATTAAATTTTATTACACGAAAATACTACCGTACGGCCTATCTGAAGTTTTTTGATTAAAATTTGTGATTTTTTGATAAAAATTAAAACCAACAAGATAAATTTGTATCTACCTGTCATATTTAGAACACTGATAAAGCTAATAAACGTTAAACGGCCGGATGAATATTGGAGTTAATGCATCAAAAATGACGATGGTTAATCAGAATACACACTTTTGATTTTAGCTGTCAGCCGCGAAACTTTGAACACGTTTTTTTTTATACTTAATTATTATTTATATTAACTTCACCAGTGTTTTGAAATGGAATCGGGATCCCAAAGCGGGATCAAAATCCCGCGTCCCAGGTCGGGATAGGGACGGGATCAGGATTGAAAATTTTTACTTTGGTCGAGACCGGGACGAGATCGGGATTCAAATTGAAAAATTAGTCGGGACTGGGAAAAGATCGGTATTTGATCGGGATCCCGGAAAAAATACGAATCGGGATCGAACGGGAACCAGATCAAAAAATACGAATCGGGATCGAACGGGAACCAGATCAAAAACTCTTCCCGTTTAAGAACGCTGAACTTAACTTTTATTTATTGCATAGTCATCCAAAAACTAACTGCAGCAGGGTGCCGCGTATAGATGAAACCCACGCAAAAACCCACGTAAATCTCTGCAATCGCCCACGCATCTGAAAATAAAAACTTTTTCTTCCTGAAGTACGCGTATAGGTGAAAGGCAAAAGATAGGGTTTTTTCCAAAACTTCTTAGGCAAAAAGATTGACGTTTTCGAAAAGCCAAAATATAGGCATATAATATGCCGCATATTTGTGAATTTTTAAAAATGAAAAAACTTTTTAATTTATTTGTAGTTTTAGCGTTTTATTTTATTTATCTAGTACAGTTGATTTGTTTTAAAAATCTGAACACAATTTTTTCTCGGTTTCCTCATAAAATAATTTGATAATAACGGCCCCAGTAGCTTTAGGATTTTTTGGCGTATTTCCAGCACCTTCAATTTCTCTGTGAGCGATAAGTGATAGTTTTTTGAGTTGTATCTTTTTTTTCTTAGATATCATTTTGGAACTCATTTTTAATAAAAATTCTATTTAAAATATTTGGTGGAATAAAATTAAATAAATGCATTCTAGAAGCTAAATTCGAATTACTGCGTGAGTCAAGCAACGTGAGTCAAGCAACGTGTTGACCGTATCAAAAAAGGAGTTGATGAGGTTTTCAAAGCGGTCACTTTTGCATTTGTGATGAAAAATTGAGCAAAAAATCAGCCTAAATTTTTACCCTGAGTACCTATTAACTAAATTATCAATTCTAGATCTTGTTTTTTATTGACCAATCAGAGCGTATCTTCCCAGACGTCTCGCGTATAGGTGAAAGTACCCGTATAGGTGAAGGTTTTGAGCAAAAAAACTTTCACCTTTACGCGGCACCCTGCTGTATAAACGTCCTTGTAAATAAGCATTTTCGTAAATAAGCTGGACTATTCTTATAAACAACAAAACCGATAGATTCGAGATAAACTCATTATATTTCTGATTAAAACTTTATAATGGTCATAGTTTCGACTACAAAAATGATACTTATTTGGTGCTGGAGAAAAATGCATCATTAAATATGTCAAATGTTCTGATTGAGACTTATTTTGAAAAGTCCTTAGCGCAAAAAGTCCTTAGCCATGTACCCCAGTAAATTCCTTGATGATACTATAGATCTCCAATTTTTAGTCAGTTTAATTTTCCAGAAGAACGCATTTGACTGAAATGTTTGGTTTCAAAATTTCAGTTTTAAAATTTCCAATTTTTGTTTAAAAATTTGAACGCATGAAATTTTGGAAATACGATTCTTTCTGTGAAATTGATTGCAACATCGCCTTTTTCATAATGATTGCCACATTTCAGGCTGCAAATTACGCAAATTCTGCTTTAAATTCTTCTTAAAATTCTTCTTAAAATTCTTGACTTAGGAAAATTGCCGAAAAATATCTGAAAAATGTACCTTTCGTATAGGGCCAAAAATTTTTTTTGCTATGTAGCGCAAACTTATATATTTTATATATTACATATTTTAGATTGAAATTTGGCATTAAAAAAATTCAAATTTTTACCAAGATTGATGGTGGCAAATGTCAACCTGAAAATTGAGATTGAAAATTTACACGACAATAAATTGCAAATTCAAAAAAAATTTATTATTAATTTTTGACATATTTTATTTGAAATTGTTTTTACATAAATGTCGGCACAAGAAAAACCCAAACAATATATATAGAACCGGTTCATATCGACTGAAGGTGAAATTGTAACTCTACCAGACCGGATTGGATCAAAAGAGGGTAAAATTTCAACTTTACGGTAGACTAAGTCTATACCGCGGTATACCGCTTCGTATCGGATCAGTACCGATATGGCCCAGTTTTACTTTACGGGATCATATCCCCTAAGGTAGAGCTACTCGCTAACCAGGGAGTCTAGTATTTTCTCGCTCACGTTCGCTTAAAATCCCTATTCTATACCACACTGCCACTATACCCGATCGGATCGAAATGAAAAACATCGATTTGATCCGGTCTCGTCCAATAATTCCGATACGATTCGGGTTTTTGTGTAATAAGATGAGATGATTTATGAGCTTTTTTTTGCTTCTTTTGATACAATTATTGTGCATTTTAATCAAGACGATGAAATTTTTTGGCCGAAATTTGCTAAATGGATGATTTTCTAGAATATTCAAAATCTCAGCTTTTTTAATTCATGGAGAATTTCTTGAAGTTATTAAAGGTATTTAGTTATTAAAAAATAACTTCTCCTTGTCAGACAAAAAAGAAAATTCTTGTGGATGAAACTGATATCTCGCGGCCGGATATTTGAGGCGCTGGAAACTAATTTGGTCAAAATTTGGCAGTGATTTTGAAATTTTCATAGGACGAAAAAACAAAACTTGATTATAATGACAATAAAAATTTTCGAAATCACCAATGAAAATTAATTTTGAGCAAATTGCCATTATGGTCAATCAGAATTCAGCTTATATATATATGAATATATTTTCAAAAATAAAGTTCATTTTCGTCATCAGCGTAAAATTTTACGTAAAATATAGTTTTTGAAAATGTTGGATCTTGAAATTTTGCTCAACCATGAATATCCTACAAGGCTTGTCTATCGGTCTGTTCAAACCACCTCAAGGTTACGCAATTTCACAAGATTATCTAAAAAAAATATATCTTGCTTCAGCAGTTCGTGTCAGGTGGAGTAAATGATTGACTCTCAATCAGTCTTAATAAAGCGACAAGTTGTATTCTGCAGAATCAGTACACTCTGTATTCAATTTTCTCAAGATTTGGTTTATATCATCAAGTTTAATGCTGAAAAACTTTGATTTATTAACACTCAATTCACCATAGTACACCAGCGCGATTCATCGGGCATACATAATTCGCATTTTCAGATCAACCAATAGGTGACTCAATCTAGTGAGGCCAATGAATAAATTTCTTCAACTTCATTCGAGGGTAATGTCACAATAACTTATGTTATGTGCGATAATAACGTAGCTTAATTTGAAATTTCTGCCTAAAATTGAGAATGAGCGTGGTTTCAGATTTCTACGACCTACATTTGCTCACTAGGAGGCGCTAAGGTTCAAGTTTCAACAATTTTCCAGGCTCACTTGCACATTTCATTGTGTTCATTATAAGCCGGGACAAAATTAGAAGAGCGACTAAGCAGATTTATTAACAGAATAATATCGCAAAACAAGAACAAATTCAGATTTTTCAGCGAATTTTTGAAAAAATTTTAAATCTAAATGTTTTTTCTAAAAGTATTTATATTCCTACACAAACAATATACACCAACTAACCATTTATGGAGAACCACTTTCGCGAAAAAAATGGTTTCCATAAATCTTAATGGGTTTCCATTAAATGGTTATGGGTTTCCATAAATGGTTAGTCAGTGTATGTACGTCATGATTTTTTCTTTCTGTTTGCAATCAGTTCAGAATATTATCAAATAAAAAAATGTAATTTGCCTATCTGAGAATACAAAATGATTATTACGTAAGTTTCTTAAATCTTTGAAACACATGTAAGTTACATGATATTACATCAACCCCTTTTACGAACGTTTTCACAATTTTACTTATCAATTGGTACATTTTGACCACCGTCTCTCGTTTTAATTTGTCAGTATTACAATATAAGCCCAACTTATCTGATATATTAACTTTCTGGCGCATGCTCATTTTCTTTAAATTCGGTGGTTGCTTTCAACTTGGGTCAAAATAACAATCATGAACGATCCCCTTTAACCAAGTTATCGACCAAAATGGTCTGTTTTCGAAACGATAGCTTTTCTGCTGAAATAATATTTTTCGAACTAGATTAAATCAGACTTCACAGGATCAGCCCCTTAAATACATATGCGAGAAATCCATGTGTAAATTTTTATTTCATTCTCTAGTCTCATTGTAATTTCCTACATGTTTAATCAAGTCTTTTGTATAAATAACTTGTTAACTTATTTTAATTAACTGTGATAGTTTCCCACTTCCAAAAAACAAGAAAATTTTCTTGTATTTCCTTGATTACCGACCAAAAATTAACAAGAAAATACTCAAGAAAACTTGACAAGATAATACTAAACCGGGTATATTTTCTTACTATAAATAACCTTTATTTTTAGTCTTTGATTGAAAAAAGTTCGTTTTTAAAGAGGTAAACGGGTCTACGTCTCACTTATAAATTGTCATACTAAACAAAGGAAACATGAATTATTTTTTTTTATTTGCGACTTATGTACATTCGGACACTATATGCAAAATAAGAATGATTATTTTGTGCAAAGAAATCGCCAGGCCGACTTTGTTTTAAAAACAGGTCAAAATATTATTTTATATGACATTTTGTTTTCTTGTATTTGTATTTTTATTCACCAAAAGAGTTCTTCACTATTTCTTTTGTAGAGTTCATGATCGGCATCGAGAATTTTAGAACATAAATTGAGTTTGGAAGCAATTTGGGGATTTTTATTGGCATTATTCGCGTGGATTTGAAATAATTTATGGCAATCAGATATTTTCACTGAAATAATAAGTTGCGTTCCGAAAATTTAAGAAAAAATCACTTACTACAGTAGTAGAGTTTTTCATATGCTCAGAAAATAAAGAAAATAATTTAAAAAAGTGTAATACTTGGACCCTTTTCATCACAAATCAGCCCTTAAAAACGCAGATTACAGAAATAACGGATAAATGTTGTGTTTACTCACTTAATAAATCATTTGCACTGCTTACGAAAAGTACTGGATAATATGCTAAAAATAAAAAAAGATTAAATAAAAAAGTTAACATTTTCGATTTTAATGATTTGCAATTTTAACTTCAGTTTTATACCGAGCTCATCCCTCATTAACAATTTATAGTCACAAACGGCGCCCAATGAATATTCAAATTATTGTTCAGGAAGAGCTGTTGAATGGTTTATTCATTTCGAATAATTAATTTTACGTATTCTCAAGATAAATAAATATTCTGCAAATTTAGTTTGTTTAGAAATTCAGCGAAGCTTTCAAAATTGAAAGACGTCTAGCCAATTGTAACGTAAGCAAATCAACTGTACATTTGTTCGCTAAAAAATAAAGAATTGCAAATAACGATTTAATAACGACGCAGGCTATTGTTTAAAATTGAACTCGGGAAGCAGGATTAATCCTGTTCCGGGACTTAAAGGGATCAAGATATGATAATTGAAAATAAAACGAGATCGGGATGGAATATAATTTTTAATCTTTTATTGGATCGGTACAAAAATTTAATATCAAGAAAAATATTGACTGAAGTATTCGACTTTATAAACTCGTAGAGTCGCCTGAAATAAATATTTTCCAGATTTTGAGTTAAATAATAAAGATAAAACGGACACTGGCAACTAGTTGGCTGAAAGTGACTCTACGAGTTAAGAATGGTAATTTTCTTATGGACAAATATGTTTTAGCTCGAAGAATTTTCATGCATATCAAAAATTTAATTTTCAAAAAAAATATTTGACATGAAATTTTCTTTGATGACTTATCTCAAAACAAATCTTTTTAAATAAATGCAATAAATTATTGTGCATTATGCATAAAATATATGAACATGGCTGTTCTTGTTTCAGATTATAAACTAATGGGTACAGTCTCTAACCCTTAAAAGGCTAATCCTCCCCCCCCCCAAAAAAAACTTTGAAGGAAAGAATGCTCAGCTTTTGCTTTTGAAACAAAAATGTTTTTCTCTGAATTTGTATTTCATTTACTTCTCACTCTTGAAAATGGAATAAACCGAAACGTTGAAAAAAACAATTTTTTAATTGAAAAATCATATATATTTATGTCTCAAACAACCTGTATATAATTAAAACAAATTGATTGTTAATTTTGGACAACATTGTTTTCGAATGTTTAGATTATTGTTTTCATGACATGCCATCAATAAAGTTTTTTGCAAACAATTATATTTGACGGGAACCTTCTTAATTAGGACAAGGTGCTATAAATTCAAGTCTCTTCCCGTTTCATGTTATTCTGGGAAAATTCTGTCAAGTAAATAATCATTCAAGCGATCAAATGAAAATTTTGGTGTGTTATGCAAAAAACAGTTTTCGCAACCAATACACCGGAAACATTAATAAGCATAAGTTAAAAGACACCAACACTGTTGGCAAGATATCTAAAAAAATTATGAAAACTCAAAATTCATTGAAAATATCAATTAATGAAATAATCCGCAACTTTTTTCAATAAATTATAGATAAAAATAACTAAAATGAAACAATACTCCAAGATCAGGTTATCAAAACGTAATTATAAATATCTTGAAATTCCAATAGATTATTTTTCATTGTTAAGCGGATTATAAATTATTGCGTGATCTTCACCTAACATAATCTTCTGATGATGTTGTTTCTCTTTAACCCTTGTTAGCACAGAGCCACAATAGTGGCTCAAGCATACCTAAAATCATCCAAAAAAGGCAAAAAACGGGATCGTACTGAGTTTTCTCGTTTACTACGTTTTTTTTTCGTCCGCTGGGTAGACAGCCAAAATTGCCTATACTTTCCTATAGATTACGTAATAATTTAGCTGTTTAACCGGCGGACAAAAAAAAACGTAGTAAACGAGAAAACTCAGGCTGTAGAATCTTTTCTTTTAAACTCATTATAAAAATTTTTGATTCGGATAATTGATTTTTTTCGAATGTTTGGTTCCAGTATCACGGGGAGTTGATTTATTAGGATTTTTCGCCTATGTTTTACTTCCGGAAAAATAATTTCGGAACTAGACATAAAGAACAAATGTGAGATAAGTCAGTTTTTAGGAAAGTCTTTTGTGCATGCATAACAGTTAAAATAAAAATTTATTGGTAACTAGGGGCAGTTTTTTTTCGGAAGTGAAATATCTAAAAATTTCAACTTCAAGTATCCCATAAAGAAAATTTGTTATTATAAAAGTGAATTTAAGCGACCAAAATTTGTCCACAGTTGTACTTCATTATCATATTTACTAAAAAATAATGAAAAAAAGTGTAATAATCTGCTTTTATAGGGATAAATAAACATATTTTATCAAAAATCATGATTTTCCATTAAAATTGTTGACTTATTTATAAATAACTTTTAATTTATTAGGTATAAATCAAAGCAAACATAACTATAACGTAGGCCAGATACTTGTGCATCGTTTTCGACAGAAATTTAACTTGTGAAAACAACTGTGACCGTGTATCACGTGATATGGTATACCTTGCTTTTCTCACTTTATTTTTTGGAACTAAAAATTTAAATTCTAGAATATAAAATGGCGGATGGAAAACTTTCAACTTCCTTATGCAGGAAAAATTGAAATTCCAACTGCCTTAAGCTTTCTGTACACAACGTTCAAATTACGACCACAATAGTGGCTCGGGTGCCTTATCAGAACTTTTTTTATATGCTCACAAGGGTTAAAGGAGCAATCTGAAGCCTTCCTTGCTAGCTCAATTTCTTAACCGGTGTACTCAGAAAGTGCCGATTTGTACTAAGAAGACAGTCAGTGCGCTCGTTTTCATAATTTACACACGAATTTTATCAAACTTATAATTAAGTTTTTTAATCTGAAAAAAATATTTTTTCGAAATTTGAAAAAAATATATCAGTAGAGAAGTATGATATTATTTTTATCTAAAAGTGATGAAAATATTTGCTGATATAATTGAAAATTATTGCAAAAAATACGCTCAGCTTATGTAAAATTTATTTCATTTTTTATTTACAAATTGTTTTACTTTACAAAAATAAATGAATTCATGAATTTATTGAGGCCTCAGTATTAACTTAATCTCCCACAAAATTTGTTTTGCTTAAAATGAGTCAAATCATACTTTTGTGACAAGTGGGGAGAAATAAATAGGATTTTTTTAAATAAGTAAGTGCTTATCGGTACTTATTTGAGCGCAGAATCTTTTTGAAATGCTGGGTACACGGGTTAAAGTTACTGTCATCAGAAATTGTATGGAAGCTTAATTATAATTTCATATAAATTCTAATTTCATGTACTTACTTCGGATTTTTTAATCTGGAACAATTAATATTTCATTTGCCCGGGATCTTTCAACCACCGCCGTTTTTTGATGTGAAATCTCCCAAAATACATTGAAAACACTAATGTAGTAGCTAAATTTTAGTATTTTCCCGATGTATGGTACACACAACTGTCAAAATTTACATTTTTTGTTGTATAAAAACACATTTTCACCAAAGAAAAGACTCATTAGATTAATCACAGTCGCCATGAGTCTCGAAAGCTTTCATTTGAAGAACGGCTTCCGAATATTTTCAATATAAACTTATTATACAAATACTAAAAATAAGTATATTTCAAGTAAATCGAAATAGAACCATAATAATAGCTCAAGAAAACCATTTTGATCAAGCTTCTACGAATTGTATTTAATATTTGCAACGTTCTTCACTATAACTTTGTTTCAAAAACGTTTCAAACTTATTTCTGAGAAGAGTCAGTTCAAATTTTCGAGGAAAGACAGTGTGGGTGTGAAGTCTGTAGACAGTGTTCTGAATCGATAATCGGGTCGAGATTGAAAAAATACTAGATTTAGACCAAGATTGAAAAAAATAAGGTCTAGACCGTAATCCAAAAAAGTATTGAATAAGGCACTATGAATGTTTATAAAAAAATTAAATAACCCACCCCTTGTCAAAGATCACAGATGAAAACTTTAAGTTTGGCCATTGAGCTTCCCGGTGCGCACGGTGCCGCGGGTGCCTGGCAGCGCACCGTAATCATGATATATTTTCAGAAAGTTGCCTGAGAAATAAGCACCATAAAAGTTTTTTTTAACATGGTGGTCGTGCCTACTTAAAACCAGGAAAATTTACTTTGTTAACCGCCTCACACCCAGAAACGAGAACTTCGCCTCACACCCAAAAGCCTATCTTAAGGGTATGGTGGTTCCTAATTTCACATATTCTCGATAAAAAGTATAGCCAAACAGGGCTTCAAGGATATATTCAGATTAGCAAGTTTGTAGAACTATCTTTATATTGCGTAAAACATGTGTCAAAATTTTGCGAGACAGGGAACCTAAGTCAAAACGGAAAATCTATCTCCTCTCAGGCTTTATTTTAAAATAAACCTTTATTTAACTTAACCTGTATAATTAGTATTTAAAAACTTCTGAGAGCGCTTTTGTCGACAAATGCTATATTATTTCTGGATATGCGATAAACCACCGTTTGTTCATCGAAAATCTATCTCCTCCTAGGTTAAATTCAAAATTCACTCAAATTTTTGCAAACGGTAGCTTAAAATAGAAACTTCTGAGGAACCCGTTTTTTTCAATTTCGACCCCCAACTCAAATATAAATTTTCAAGGTCACGTGGAAAAATTTCCCGAAAAAAAATGCCTTCGATTTTTTCGAAGTAGGCTCAAAAGAAAGACTAGGAAAAACACTGAAGAGAAAGTTGGCTTACGTCAAGCCAAAATTTTAAAGTTTTAGTGGTCAAATTGAAACATACGTTTATTTTGTACTTAATTTTGAATAAAATACTCTAAATTTTTTGTCTTATTTGGGTTTTGTGCTTTTAAAACATAAACGATTGATTTGGTGAATTTTTAAGAACATAATAACTGCAAAAAATGTAGGAACCACCATACCCTTCAGGCACTACTTTTAGCGCTTATCACGGGAAAACTGGAAAACATATGAATTAACTTATTTGTCACTGATTGAATCAAGGATAGAATTAAGTGATAAACGTAACATTTTTAAATTTCGAAGTTTGTGAACTACACTGTAGATAACTGCGAGAGAAAAGAGAGGTTCACTCACCTTGTTTTTCTGAAAACCCATACATTTTTAAAATGGATATACGTTACATATGAACATGTGAAACACTAGCTATTTATAGCTGGTCTCAGATTTGAAATTTGATATCTCGATCGCTCACAAACAATTATTCATATCGCCGCGCGTCAAAATATATGCAGTAAAATGTAAAAAACATTGAATCAGCTGAAAACCAAAATCAGTACCTATATGTTCTACACTTGTTGATTTGTCTTTCTCAGCTTTATTTGGGTTAAATTGCCGTTCAATTCTTTCGAAAAATAATTTTTTGAAAAAATATTTTACTTTCATTATTTTGAGTTTCATAAAAATCACTTGTGAAGTAATTATTCTTCGTATAGAGACCGCAAAAAAAATAAACTTTTATCAAAAGAATCCTCAAATACTTTTTTAAAACTGGCTTCCTCAGAATTTCGATATCATGTATCGTTTTCACACAATTAATTTTTTAAGAAATTGGCGGAAATCCTATTAAAAAGTAGAAAAAAATAACTTTCGAATGGATAATCGTATAAACTTTTCAACAATATTTTTGGAAATTAAATTGCAAACTCTATGACATATTTGAATTGTAGGTCTGTAACGATGTTATTTCTGCGCAGTTTTGGCTCCCGAAAATTTTTTTGCCTTCTGATAGTCAAAGGGTGTGAGGAGGTTAAAGAGAAAAAAAAGGCTCGGGATCGAGATCAATAATTACTTCCGATTTAGATCATTTGGTGTGAAAACGAGTCTTTCATGTTAACTGTTGATTAAGTGTTAATCGGGATGCAACTCGAGTTTTTTTATTTCATCTTATCTCTCAAGCACCATGCGTGAGGTTTGTTCACTGATTGAAAATTTTATTAAAAATATTTTTTATAAGGGCACAGTGAAATGTTGTTACAGAAATAAAATAATATAAGTTTAGTACAAAAATAGAATAAAATAAATGTTGACTAATTTTGGTCATGTTTATAGGAACTCCATTCCAATTACTATACCCTCATTGCCAATATTGTTTAATAAAAGGAGTTTTTTAATTTCTCCCATTTTTTTTATTGCAATCTTGCCATTAGATATAGACCTATACCACCTTATCCTCTGACTTCATCATCACCTGTTCTCTCCTCATTTCCCCCTGTTTGACAGAACATTACTGGTGTAGCTGCATTTAGTGTCATTGATATATATATATATATATTTTTTAAATTTTTATATGTTAACCTTATTTAAATATTTAAATTTTTATTTGGTTTAAATTTTTGCAAGAAACACGAATTAGTTTAAATATATAAACATTAAGTTAGATAGTTATTGCAATATAATTGTAGGTTTCAAAAAGAAAAAAATAATATATTTTTCCATTAAAACCCAAAACATTCTCATTTTTGGTCTAATAGACGTTTCATAGACTATGCAGCATGGTCTTTGTGAAAGTTTTTTAAGTCTATTTTAAAAAAAACTTCATAGACTTTATTGCAACTGACGGTCTCCTTTTGAACTTTTGTATTTTCCGTTGCAAATTCATCCAATAGTGTCATCTCCAAATCTTTATAAATTCAGGTATGAAATTTGTCTCATTGATTTGGTCCAAAAACGTCAGGAATATCTATTGAGTCTTTATTAAGTGCAACACAGTTAGACTGACAAAAAATAGGGAAAATAAAGGTTATTCATGATATTTCAGAAAAATTAACTCGTAGACTTTTGAAGTGAGTCTGTACCCAGACTTGATTTCTGCCATCTAGC
>SCLH01001643.1:37523-49197 GCA_004367855.1 Oikopleura vanhoeffeni | reverse complement strand
CTTTGTTTAAGAATAATTATATGGTTCTTACAAAATTCTCTAGTAAAATGATTCTTAAATTCTTGTGGAATATTTTATTTCTCTTGAGTCAATTTCAGACTTGACAGTACACTCAAAATAATTGAAAGGGTCGACTTTATAATGAAAATATTAGCAACTATTGGTCAATTATGTACTGGAAGGTCAGTAGAAAGCAAAAAATGGTCAAATTTTTGAGATTTCACAAGGGGCTTTTGCGACTTTTCAGTAGATAATTGACCCATGGTTACTAATATTTTCATCAGAAAGTAGTCCCTACCAATTCTTTTGAGGGTACTTATAAGTCTATACGAGAGTCTCTATTAAATTGACGGTAATTTGATATACGGTAATTTGAAAAAGTACTTAAATTACGTCAACAAAGTTTGTTGATAAACTTCAAACTTTTTTAGGCTTTTTTCTCATTACAGCTAAGTCTGAATAAAATAACGTGAAAAAATTATTGAAAAATAAGGTTTTGAATATGGCATAAATTAATTCTTATTTCTTGAAAAATAAGATCACTTGACGTTTTTGGAAAATGCCGTTATGTTCAAAATTCTTAGATTATGTGTTTATTTGCCCTTAAAATTTTTCGACGTAATTTGAGTACTATTTGTGTACTTGAAGTTCAAGTACACAAATAGTACTCAAATTACTTCTTGAACCAAAACCTTATTTATTAATTTGAATCACGTGATCGGTTTTGGACTTTGGTGTAAAGAAAAGACTTAAAAACTTCTAAGGGACATCTTCACTTTTTTCAAGAAGTGATTGAAGCAATTTTTGTAAAAGTACTATTTTGGCCGACCTTATTTCTTGAATATATCGATCATGATGCCCGAGTAACTTAAATATCCTATTTCCTATTCTTTTAAAAGACAAATAGGATATTTAAGTTACTCGGGCATCATGATGGATATGGTCACGTGATCATTTTTGGGTTATGTTGTAATCGAAAAAAGTCTCAGATTTTTTTCTCACGATCAGAGGTTTTATTTGGTGGTTCAAAAAAATTTTGAAAAAAAAGTACTGTAATACAGTATAATGGCAGCTAGATGGCAGAAATCAAGTCTACGAATTAATTAACTCTTGTAGTCGGCTTCCTGTGCAAAAAAACATACAATTTGATCATTCTTTAATTTTAACGTTTGGCTTTCTAGGGCCACTAGTGGTCGTTATGTAAAAAATTCTGGTCATTTTCGTCATCTCATATTTTGAATTACATGAAATCATCAGAGGCTCTGAGAATTGACATGCGTTTTGGTAAAACCCGACTCTAGGTACTTGACTTCCATTTTGCTGAATATCTGCTGCATTCAACTTTTTCTCCTTTCAACCTGCAGGAAACTCATATACTATTAATGAATTTGTGGTATGACCTGGCAAACATAACACTTGAGTAAGTAGAATTCCCTTGGAAAAAGTAAGAGCTAAATTGCTTCAAGATCACTTAATATTAATCCTAACTTTTTCACCTAAATTTAATTATTTAGTCAATTTACCTTTGGCTTTGTCAAGAATTAATTAGGTGACTTATTTTCGGATTGAACAGTCCAACTTGAACTATATTTCATGCAATTATTGAAGTTAAAGAACTGGAAAAAGAAGCTGGAATTGATAGAGCATATCATTTACTGTATTTTTTATTCAAGGTGCAATACGAGGTCGGAATATTACTGTGGTTTCTGTCTATAAGGCCAGGTGAGATTTCCCAAAATTGTTCTTAGCAGAATTATCCCAAATTGTCCTCAGCTATTTTACCAAATTGTCCTTATCAATTTGTCTTCAGCTATTTTCCCACAAATTTTTCAAAAAAATAATTTTCCCAAGAAATTTTGAAGACCTTTTTTTGCTTTTCACCTGTATTTTTACGATAAAAGGTGTTTTATATAAATTTTTGAAAATATAATTTTTTGATTTTTCTCCCAAATTGTCTTTATAGAGAAACGGACCAAAATAAAAAAGCCTAGGTTTTCGCCATATTTTTTTCCAAATTGTCCTTATAGAGGATGTCGTTATAGACAAAACCACAGTAACTAAAAATATATAATAAAAGTCTGAATTTCCACTCAATCTGATAATCAAATTGATTAAACGAATAAAATCCTTATAATTCAAAAATAAACAGCCTGAGTTTTCTCGTTCACCGCACGTTTTTCATCGGCAAAAATACTGGACGGTGATTGGTCAACATTCGGAATAACTTCATCTTATTGGTTCATTTAGCGAAATAAAAAAAGTGCGATTCCTACGAGAACTTAGGCTCTAAATTTTAGTTATTCCTCGTAGAATTAATTTTTGAGTATTTTTATTGATAAGGGCATAATCACCAATGGGCATTTCAATATTATTTATTGAGGGAATATTTCACCAAGAGTTTCACCATCAATCAGGGAAATAACAATGCCATTGCTGGCCATGAAAATCTAATAGTGGGCTAATTAAAAACGTCGAAAACGGTAGCTTTTTGTTAAGAAGTCTAATGTGGCCGACCACTAAATCTTCGCTATACTCTGCTTGTCAACCACATATTAGAATGAATGAACAATGCAGAATATTTCGCCGGATTTTTAAAAACATTTCTTGGTTTTCTCGAATTAGCCATACGTTAAAGATACAATTAACAAAACCGAATTCTTTGGCTCAAATAGCGTCGAAATGGGGCGTAATTAACCCATTGAGACCTGAATGGATATTCTTGCGGTGGGCCAGATTGGCCTTTATCAAGCCGACCGCAGCACGGGCCGAAAACAGTATAGCCACATTCTATTAGAATTATTTTACGAAAATATCCACTGAGGTATGCAAAAGAGAATATTCAAAGAAAATTTATTTTTTCGCGTTTTTGGAAAATATCTACTATGTTGAAAATGGCATAGGCAACAAATGGCCTGGAAATTATTTGTCTATTCAAATTTTTCTTAATGGAAAAGTTCACCTCTTGGTTCATTGCAATAAAGTCCTTGTACTAGACCACAAAAAATATTTAAGTTTGAGAAAGTGTTCCTGTTAAGAACGCCTCCTAGGCTGTGGTCGGTTTTCGTGCATTTACAACCTATGATAGTTACGGAAAAGTACATTTTGCAAAGAATTGAAAAAAAAACACTTTTTTCGGACAAAATTTTTAAAATTAAAAAAAAAGGTTTTTGATTGGCCAAAAATTATGCTCATTCTGCAAATGAGAAACTAGGGATACAAGCTTCGCCTCCTTTATAAGAAACCCACTATAAACACTTTTGTCGTCGGAAAAAAGTGTTTCAAAAAATTGTCAGCCTTCAGCACAAAAATAGTTTAAAATTAAACCGCAACTATGAATAACAAATCATTTTAAGGAGTGATCTTGAGCTGAATTTGAACGTTTGTTTTTATAATAATGTAAATAACTTCAATATCACGTATAAATATTGTTCATAGCCATAAAATTTATTTTGCTCAACTTTTTGTTCAAAGAAGAATTCAGAGGTCTTGCTCAATTTATGACAAGTCAATTATGTGGGGTCGTGCTTAGCGTACCCAAATTGGTCTGAATGAAACATATGTTGTGAAAAACGCACCGTCATGATTATGTGTCATTAGGGTGGTTGAGGAATTCCACCGACTGCACTGGAGCACAGNCATAAGTAGGGTCAGTAACGGGAGACTTATTTGCAAAACTAAACCCTTCTTTGAGTTATTCCCGCGATCGGAATAATAACAACTAAAATCAATAATAAATCAACCTTCATAGCGCGTTTCAAAGCTCGAAGATTGTTTTTTTATACTCAAATTGTGACCACGTGGAGGCTCCAATTTTTTTTCCTGGTCGGAATCATTCTTTTTGAGAAAGTTTAACCCCATAAACTCAATGAATCCGTACTGAGGGTTTAGTTTTGCAGATAAGTCTCCCGGTACTGACCCTACTTATGCGGCATAATTTATACCCATCACTGTGCTCCAGTGCAGTCGGTGACGCCCGTGCTTTCCGTACCCAAATTTACCTTAATAAACAGAAATTAATGCAGACCAATTTGGGTACACTAAAAACCGACTCAATTAAGTTGTAAAAAAATTGTTCAAAATCAACCCATTAAATCCTTTTTCCTATTTTTGTTACGCACAAAATCGTGATTTTCCAATAATAATTTTTTTCTTATGCAATATTGATATTATGTAACATAATTAATGCTTTCATCAAAATTGTTTCAGAAAAAAACTAGTATATACACTAGCCTGTCACCTTCTGAGGCCAAAATAGAGGCTAAAATACATACCGAAAATCGAAGGATAGCATTCCTGATAATTTTTTGTGAATAATTCGAAAAAATATTTTTCAAAAATTTTCGAAATTTTTTCGAGATTAGCAGTTTTTTCAAAATTTTCAAAAACGAGATTTTCGAATGCCCGGAACTGACCTTAATGGGTATCAACGAATCAGAATTTTTTTAAGTAAACTGAGAAAAAAATTTTCGAAAAAAGTTTGAAAAAGGTCTAAGCAAATTTTTTGCTTGAAATTAGCTAAGGACATATGGGTGCATCAAGAATTGATAATATTCGACTTGTTTTCACTCAAATCCGGAGTACAGTTAATATACCACACTTTTAATTTTTGATAGAAAGAAGTCTTTTTAACTCTCTAGTGGCCGACAATCTCGGACCCGTAGTGTCTTGCACCATCCGTGGTTTGCATTTGAACAAGCATAAACCGACGATTCATTTCAACATATATTTTTTCAATGATATAATATTATACAAAAAATTTTCTACGTGTCCATATAAAAACATTTTTTTTTTAAATCTATAAAAAGTTATCAAATGTGATTAAGAAAATTAAAACCTCTCTCATTTTCGCCGATTCTGACAAACAAGTGCATACATAACACGAATTTAGGGTTAATTTGATATTTTAAAATATGAAATATTGAACCGTCACCGATTTGGGTATGTAATGTGCAAAAAAATTCATTGTTTTAAAAAAAATTCTCTAGTAAAATGACTCTTAAATTTTTGTGGACGATTTATTTCTCTATTCTTACTGTCGCCTACGCATTCTTATGTTATCCTAATTTCGGAAGTTTGGACTTCTAGAACTGCTCTATTTGAACCGGAGGCCAATTTAAAATGCAATAAAAGTCTTAGAAATTCGTGACGATTCTTTTAAGGGGTCTTTCATGTGATTTGAGTACTTAAAAAAAAAACATAGTACAGTAATTTGTAAAGTACTCAAATTACGTCAAAGAAATTCCAGGGTCAACTTCAAACGTTTTTAAGACTTTTTTTACATTACACCAAAGTCCGAATTAAATCACGTGATGAAATAATGCAAAAATAAGGTTTGGAATATGTCATAAATGAATCCTTATTTCTCGAAAAATAAGATCACGTGACGTTTTTGGAGAAAATTATTATGTTCAAAACTATTGAATTAAGTCTTTATTGGCCCAAAAAAATTTCGGCGTGATTTGATCACTATTTGTTTACTTGAACCAAAACCTTATTTCCTCATTTGAAGATCACGTGATCGTTTTTAGACTTTGGTGTAACGGGAAAAAAGTCTTCAAAACTTCTAAGGAACTTCACTTTTTTCAAAAATTGATTAAAGCAATTTTTGAAAAAAAACAGTACTATTTTATCAACCTTATTCCTAAAATATACGGTCACGTGATCATTTTGGGACTATGGTGTTATGAGAAAAAATCTTAGAATTATTTTCTGATCCCGCTCAAAAAATAAGTACTGTAATACAGTAAAAATTATCGAAAAGATTTAACAACATGTTCCGCGTAATCACATGCCTAGATTCACTGACTATGTTCTCAAAAGTACTATGTTCTCAAGTGACTATGTTCTCAAAGATGCACTATATCTACGAAAATATAAAATGATAAAACAAATATTCATTTCGCTTCGCGAAATGAAATATGTTTTATAATTTTATTATCTTAAAATAAACTTCAGCCAATTTGCTATACCAATTAAATTTTTTTAACGATAAAAAGTCATTTAATGGGATAAGAGAAAAAAGTCGCAGAAATGACTCCAGTTACACACAAAGTGCAATATAATATGAATATAACGTTTATTTACATTTTAAACTATCATAGTTAACTTCAAATGATTTCATCGCTTTGTTTAAGAATTAATTATATGTTCTTACAAATTCTCTAGTAAAATGATTCTAAATTCTTGTGGATATTTTATTCTCTTGACAATTTCAGACTGACAGTACACTCAAAATAATTGAAAGGGTCGACTTTATAATGAAAATATTAGCAACTATTGTCAATTATGTACTGAAGTCAGTAGAAAGCAAAAAATGGTCAAATTTTGAGATTTCACAAGGGCTTTTGCGACTTTCAGTAGATAATTCCCATGGTTACTAATTTTCATCAGAAAGTAGTCCCTACCAATTCTTTTGAGCTTATAAGATCTCTACGAGAGTCTCTATTAAATTGACGGTAATTTGATATACGGTAATTTGAAAAATACTTAATACGTCAACAAAGTTGTTGATAAACTTCAAACTTTTTTAGGCTTTTTCTCATACAGCTAAGTCTGAATAAAAAAACGTGAAAAAATTATTGAAAAATAAGGTTTTGAATATGGCATAAATTAATTCTTATTTCTTGAAAAATAAGATCACTTGACGTTTTTGGAAAAGCCGTTAGTTCAAAATTCTTATAATTATGTGTTATTTGCCCTCAAAATTTTCGACCGTAATATGAACTATTTGTGTACTAAGTTCAAGTACACAAATAGTACTCAATTACTTCTTAACCAAAACCTTATTATTAATTTGAATCACGTGATCGGTTTTTGACTTGGTGTAAAGAAAGACTTAAAATTTCTAAGACATTCTTCACTTTTTTCAGAAGATTGAAGCAATTTTGTAAATACTATTTTGCCGACCTTATTTCTGAATATATCGATCATGATGCCCGGTAACTTAAATATCCTATTCCTATATTTTAAAAGACAAATAGATATTTAAGTTACTCGGCATCATGATGATATGGTCACTGATCTCATTTTTGGGTTATGTGTAATCGAAAAAAGTCTTAATTTTTCTCACGATCAGAGGTTTTATTTTGGTTCAAAAAAATTTTGAAAAAAAAATACTGTAATACAGTATAATGCAGCTAGATGGCAGAATTCAAGTCTACGAATTAATTAACTCTTGTAGTCGGCTTCCTGTGCAAAAAAACATACAATTTGATCATTCTTAATTTTAACTTTGGCTTTCTAGGGCCACTAGTGGTCGTTATGTAAAAAATTCTGGTCATTTTCGTCATCTCTATTTTTGAATTACATGAAATCATCAGAGGCTCTGAGAATGACATGCGTTTTGGTAAACCCACTCTAGAGTACTGACTTCCATTTGCTGAATATCTGCTGCATTCAACTTTTTCTCCTTTCAACCTGCAGGAAACTCATATACTATTAATGAATTTGTGGTATGACTGGCAAACATAACACTTGAGTAAGTAGAATTCCCTTGAAAGAGTAAGAGCTAAATTGCTTCAAGATCACTAATATTAATCCTAATTTTTCACCTAAATTTAATTATTAGTCAATTTACCTTTGCTTGTCAGAATTAATTATGGACTATTTTCGGATTGAACAGTCTCAACTTAACTATATTTCATGCAATTATTGAAGTTAAAGAACTGGAAAAGAAGCTGGAATTAATAGCATATCATTTACTGTATTTTTTATTCAAGTGCAATACGAGGTCGAATATATTGTGGTTCTTCTGTACTAGCCAGTGAGATTCCTCAAAATTTTCTTAGCAGAATTATATCCCAAATTTCCTCATATTTTACCAAATTGTCCTTATCAATTTCTTTCAGCTATTTTCCCACAAATTTTTCAAAAAAATATAATTTTCCCAGAGAAATTTTGAAGACCTTTTTTTGCTTTTTCACCTGTATTTTTACATATAAAGGTGTTTTATATAATTTTAAAATAATAATTTTATCTTCTCCAAATTGTCTTTTATAGAAGAAACGACCAAAATAAAAAGCGTGGTTTTCGCCATATTTTTTTCCAAATTTCTCTTATAGAATGTCTTATAGACAAAAACCACAGTAACTAAAAATATATAATAAAATCTGAATCCACTCAATCTATAATCAAATTGATTAACGAATAAACCTTATAATTCAAAATAAAACAGCCTGAGTTTTCTCGTTCACGCACGTTTTCATCGGCAAAAATACTGGACTCGATTGTCAACATTCGGAATAACTTCATCTTATTGGTTCATTTAGCGAAACTAAAAAAGTGCGATTCCTACGAGAACTTAGGCTCTAAATAGTTATTTCTCGTAGATTATTAATTTGAGATTTTTTTATGATAGGGCATAATCACCAATGGGCATTTCAATATTATTTATTGAGGAATATTTCACAAGAGTTTCACCATCAATCAGGAATAACAATGCCATTGCTGGCCATAAAATCTAATAGTGGGCTATATTAAAACGTCGAACGTGTAGCTTTTGTTAAGAAGTCTAATGTGGCCGACCACTAAATCTTCGCTATACTCTGCTTGCAACCACATATTAGAATGAATGAACAATGCAGAATATTTCCCGGATTTTTAAAAACATTCTTGGTTTTCTCGAATTACCATACGTTATAAGATACAATTAACAAAACCGATTCTTTGCAAATACGTCGAAATGGGCGTAATTAACCCATTGAGACTAATGGATATTCTTCGGTGGGCCAGATTGGCCTTTATCAAGCGACCGCAGCACGGGCCGAAAACAGTTATAGCCAATTCTATTAGAATTTTTTTACAAAATATCCACTGATATGCAAAAGAGAATATTCAAAGAAAATTTATTTTTTCGCGTTTTTGAAATATTACTATTGTTGAAATGCATAGCGACAAATGGCCTGAAATATTTGTTCTATTCAAATTTTTCTTAATGGAAAAGTTCACCTCTTGTTCATTGCAATAAAGTCCTTGACTAGACCACAAAATATTTAAGTTTGAGAAAGTGTTCCTGTTAAGAACGCCTCCTTAGCTGTGGTCGGTTTTCGTGCATTTACACCTATGATAGTACGGAAAAAGTACATTTTGCAAAATTGAAAAAAAAAACATTTTTTCGGACAAATTTTTTAAAATTAAAAAAAAAGTTTTTGATTGGCCAAAAAATATGCTCATTCTGCAAATGAAACTAGGATACAAGCTTCGCCTCCTTTTATAGAAACCCACTTAACACTTTGTCGTCGGAAAAAAGTGTCTTAAAAATGCACCTTCAGCACAAAAATAGTTTAAAATTAACCGCAACTATGAATAACAAATCATTTAAGGAGTACTTGAGCTGAATTTGAACGTTTGTTTTTACTTTATATATACGTAATAATTAAAAACTTCAATATCACGTATAAATATTGTTCATAGCCATAAAATTTATTTTGCTCAACTTTTTTTTTCAAAGAAGAATTCAGAGTCTTGCTTCAATTTATGACAAGTCAATTTGTGGTCGTGCTTAGCGTCCAAATTTGTCTGAATGAAACATATGTTGTGAAACGCACTATGATTATGTGTCATTAGGTGGTTGGATTCCCCGACTGCACTGGAGCACAGTGATAGCGTAACTTATGCCACATAAGTAGGTCAGTACGGGAGACTTTTTGCAAACTAAACCTTCTTTGAGTTATTCCGCGATCGGAATATAACAACTAAAATCATAATAAATAACCTTCATAGCGCGTTTCAAAGCTCGAAGATTGTTTTTATACTCAAAGTGACCAGGTGTGAGGTCTCCAAATTTTTTACCCGGTACTACCCTACTTATGCGGATAATTTATACCCATCACTGTGCTCCAGTGCAGTCGTGACGCCCGTGCTTTCCGTACCAAATTTACCTTAATAAAAGAATAATTGCAGACCAATTTGGTACACTAAAACCGACTCAATTATATTGTGAAAAAAATTGTTCAAATCAACCCATTAAATCCTTTTTCCTATTTTTGTTACGCACAAAATCGTGATTTCCAATAATAATTTTTTTATGCAATATTGATATTATGTAACATAATTATGTTTCATCAAAATTGTTTCAGAAAAAAACTAGCATAGCCTGTCACTTCTGAGGCCAAAATAGAGGCTAAAATAATACCGAAAATCGAAGGATAGCATTCCTGATATTTGTGAATAATTCAAAAAATATTTTTCAAAAAAAATTCGAAATTTTTTCGAATTTTTTTCAAAAATTTTTCAAAAACCGAGATTTTCGAATGCCCGAACTGACCTTTAATGGGTATCAACGAATCAGAATTTTTTTAAGTAAACTGAGAAAAAAATTTTCGAAAAAGTTTGAAAAAGGTCTAAGCAAATTTTTTGCTTGAAATTAGCTAAGACATATTGGGTGCATCAAGATTGTAATATTCGACTTGTTTTCACTCAAATCCGGAGTACAGTTAAATTACACACTTTAAATTTTGATAGAAGAACTTTTTAACTCTCATAGTGCCGCCAATCTCTGACCGCGTAGTGTCTTTGCACCATCCGTGGTGTCATTTGAACCAAGCATATAACGACGTTCATTTATAACATATTTTTTCAATGATAATATATTATACAAAAAATTTCTACTGTCCTATAAAAACAATTTCTAAAAAGTTATAAAAAGTCATCAAATGTGAATAAGAAAATAAAAAACTCTCTCATTTTCGCCATTCTGACAAACAAGTGCAAAATAACACGAATTTAGGGTTAATTTGACATTTTAAAATTTGAAATATTAAACCTCACCAATTTGGGATGTAAAAAAAATTGAATGTTTTTAAACAAAATTCTCTAGTAAATGACTCTTAAATTTTGTGGACGATTTATTTCTCTCTTCTTTCTGTCGCCTACGCATTCTTATGTTATCCTTATTTCGGAAGTCTGGACTCTAGAACTGCTCTATTCAAACCGGGGCCAATTTAAAATGCACTGAAAGTCTTATAATTCGTGACGATTCTTTTAAGGGTCTTCCACGTGATTGAACTTTTTGAAAAAAACATAGTTACAGTAATTTAAAAAATACTCCAATTACGTCAAAAAAATTCCAGGGTCAATTTCAAACGTTTTTAAGACTTTTTTCACATTACACCAAAGTCCGAATAAAATCTCCGTGACGAAATAATCCAAAATAAGGTTTGAAAATTATCATAAATTATCTTATTTCTCGAAAAATAAGATCACGACGTTTTGGAGAATATATTAGTTCAAAACTCTTGAATTAGGTGTTTATTGCCCAAAAAGTTTTTCGGCGTAATTATCACTATTGTTTACTTGAACCAAAACCTTATTTCCTAATTGAAGGTCACTGATCGTTTTGGGACTTAGTTTGAACGAAAAAAAGTCTTAAAAACTTCTAAGAACCACTTCACTTTTTCAAAAATTGATTTAAGCAATTTAAAAAAAACAGTACTATTTTTATAACCTTATTTTTAAATATACGGTCACGTATCATTTTGGGCTATGTGTAATGAAAAAAGTCTTAGAATTTTTTGATTCCGCTCAAAGCTTTTTTTGATGATTTATTTTTTTTTGCAAAAAATAGTACTGTAATACAGTAAAAATTTTCGAAAAAAACGCACAAACGTCAATTATCCAAATAGTCGATCTTTCACTTTGAAATTTTTATTTACATGATTAAGGGTCCTAAATTCGA